>JBBPBX010069257.1:0-18909 GCA_038048925.1 Garcialebias charrua
GAGGCAATACATGTGTGTGTGAGAGAATAATACTATACTGCATGAGAGGCAAGCAGAAAATGTGTGTGTATGTGCAGTAATACTATAGTGAATGAGAGACAATACATGTGTGTGTGAGAGGCAATAAGCAGAAAATGAGAGTGTATGTGCAGTAATACTATAGTGAATGAGAGACAATACATGTGTGTGTGAGAGGCAATAAGCAGAAAATGTGTGTGTATGTGCAGTAATACTATAGTGAATGAGAGGCAATACATGTGTGTGTGAGAGAATAATACTATACTGCATGAGAGGCAAGCAGAAAATGTGTGTGTATGTGCAGTAATACTATAGTGAATGAGAGGCAATACATGTGTGTGTGAGAGAATAATACTATACTGCATGAGAGGCAAGCAGAAAATGTGTGTGTATGTGCAGTAATACTATAGTGAATGAGAGGCAATACATGTGTGTGTGAGAGAATAATACTATACTGCATGAGAGGCAAGCAGAAAATGTGTGTGTATGTGCAGTAATACTATAGTGAATGAGAGGCAATACATGTGTGTGTGAGAGAATAATACTATACTGCATGAGAGGCAAGCAGAAAATGTGTGTGTATGTGCAGTAATACTATAGTGAATGAGAGGCAATACATGTGTGTGTGAGAGAATAATACTATACTGCATGAGAGGCAAGCAGAAAATGTGTGTGTATGTGCAGTAATACTATAGTGAATGAGAGGCAATACATGTGTGTGTGAGAGAATAATACTATACTGCATGAGAGGCAAGCAGAAAATGTGTGTGTATGTGCAGTAATACTATAGTGAATGAGAGGCAATACATGTGTGTGTGAGAGAATAATACTATACTGCATGAGAGGCAAGCAGAAAATGTGTGTGTATGTGCAGTAATACTATAGTGAATGAGAGGCAATACATGTGTGTGTGTGCAGTAATACTATAGTGAATGAGAGGCAATACATGTGTGTGTGAGAGAGGAAAATAGTTTAAGTCCTACACGGCCCCTCATAGATTAAAATGAGCTACAACTGTGACACGATAGTGTGGACTCGTTTCAGAACTCAGATGCACCTCACGGTTGGATCCCGACACAGGGGGAACAGATTCTCATCTCAGGGGGGAACAGAGCATTTAAACACAACTACAACACAAACTTAACGTTGATCAGCAACAGATGAAAACGCCACGACCTTGTGGGGCCACACCGAAGCAAAGCATGCAGGTCGCAAACACAGCACATGAAGAAACACGTCATATACTCAAAAGATAAATTATGGAATGAAAGGTGTAAAATGGTACTCACCTCCAAACGGATTGTACCCTGATGGTGTAAGGGTGGGTGAACATCAGTTTGAAGAGCTATTCTTGGAACAGCTTCACTCATCAATGCTAATGCTATGTTGCTAATCGCTAATCCAACCCCTGAACTCTGGAGGGGGAGTGACCTTCTCGGGGGAGTGGCTCCACTTTTATATTAAGGCAGGAGACGATGTGACGTCACAACGTAGCAGACATGTCACAACAGAGAAATTGAGCTAATAGTAAAATTAACGTGCAATAACTTCTGTTCAACCCATAGGGCTACCGTGAACACGTTTTTAGACCAAATATTGCCGATTTTAACTAATACGCACAAATACATGAAAATTTACACAGAAATAGTGCTCTGAAACTTTTTATACACATTCTAGGGAGTTTATCAGCTAAAAAAACATAAATTTGGGTTTAGTCGCTCTTTAAAAATAAAAATGTCAAGTTCAAACAGTGTTTATTCATGAAATGCAGGTTAACACAAGGTCAACAGTACAATCAAATGCTCAAGATGAGAAGAACCAATTTTACTCACTAAAACAAAGAACAAACAAAAAATACTAACGCATGCAATAAATTTACAAAAACAAAGTACCAACAAATGAAAAAGTAATTATAATATTTACAAGGTCTACAGAGGACATTTAGGGCTTTTCAATTATGCTAAATATGAAAGGGTGGGTTTTGGCACCTTTCTCTTCCATATGTTAAGGCATATATATATTATATAATGCCCAATATATAATATTGGGCATTGACAATATTTATTTTTCCTGGTAGTCAAGATGATAGGGAAATGGCTATTAGTCCGCTTTCTAATTATTTAACATATAAAAACCATTTATTTTATGAGTACATGTGTTAATTTAATAGCAACAATTCAAATTCGCATTGCACTTGTAAAGAAGTAGACTATTATATTATATCGGAAAGGGACTCTTTTAAGGTGTGCTCCTCACTTTTTCACAATACAGAACTACTATGATGAAAAACATTGTAAAAGACCTACATCATGCATTTAGCTTCGCTCACCTCTGCTGTCCTCTGACGTTCACCAGGGCCCAGTGTGCGGCGTTTCTTGGCCATCTGGTATACAATACCACTGTGTTTTCCACAAATAGTAGGGAGGGAGTCTCTGAACAGGACCACAAGAGAACAGTGTTCATCTTTAGTCACCAGGTAAAATAACAAGAAATGTGAAGTAGTTCAATCATAAGAAATTAACAAAATATCAGTAATATTAAACAGCACATCATATGCATTAATTTTAATTTACCTGATTTTTTGAATGTTGTCTGTGAACTGCTGTATGATTCTCTGAACAATGACTGAGTCGATGGTCTGCTTCTGGAGTTGGCTGTAAAGAATGTCCACATGATGCATAACCAGATGGAACAGTAGAGTTATTCTGTAAACAAAGAAAGTAATGCCCATTAATGATGATGCAGTTAGCATTTTCCACATTGCTTGAGGTGCTTTGTACACATACAAGTATCTAATCTCATTTGAACTTTCTTAATACAACAGAAATAATAATATCCAGGTTATTTCAATTTCATCCCATCCCCAGTGATCTTTATAATATTAAAATTAAATTAAATTATATAATCACTCTTTCATAAAATGAAAAATTTGCGTTACTGTTTCACAATACTATTTAATGCTTAACATAAATCCTTCTGCTGGTTGGTTAATTTAAGTTTATATCTTCTCTGAAACAACAGCACAACTTATATATACCGGTAACTGAAACGGAGGGGTGGAACAGAGCCACAGTTTATTCATTATTCATTCAGATTAATTCATCATAAATTATGACACTATTAGAAACTGCTGCTTAAAAAAACCCAGACAACAGTTAACAACAGACTTTGAGGAGTAAAAAAGCTATTAGTCTAATGCCGGGTACCCACCTAAATAGTCAGAACGCTCCTGCCGCCCCCTTTTGGCCGCTTGTCACGGTCACACTGGGAGACACTGAGACGCGTCTGATGACGCGCACTGGGGGGAGGCAGAGGAGGGAGTCTAGCTCGTTTTCCGGGTCAGTTGTTGTGTTTTCATGCTGCTGGCAGATAAAATCAGCAGCACGTGACCCCCGTTCCTACTGGAGTGGGTTTTCTACGAGCCGAACTGCAGCTCCGACAGTCTTTGTTGAGATTAAAACGTTTTTTTATGTTTGGGGTGATCGTACGCTGGAGCGGACAGCAGCAACTGTTTAAAATGCCAAGTTTCTTACCGGAGTCTGGTTCCAATTCATGGAGGCTCGATGGGGTAAGTTTAAAAAGTCCAAAAAAAGTCCCGTTGTCGTTGTGTAATCACATAGCAGAGGCTCTCCCGATTGGTTGTTGCGATACGTCGAGCAACGTCGAGCCGCAAAATATCAACTTTTCGATCCAACGCTGCTCAACGCGTAGGTTGCTTCGGATATGCGCATGCGCGGAAAGGAACTGCCGCGTGCCGCCGCTTCAAACACTCAAAATGCGCCGCTTCACGATACGCCGCGCCTCGCCGCGTCTCCACATAGACTTTGCATGTAAACCGGCCGCTTCCGCCGCCCGACACGGGTCCAGTGGGTAACCGGCATAATACCATAACCTGGAGTCTAGCGCTAGTATGCTAACTCCACAAACCAACAAAGAAAAAAACAAAATCACCAGTTCCCACTTGCTGTCAGCTGAAGGTTGTTTTTTTTCACAAACAGAGCCATCTAAAAGTTTAGAGGCATATCAGTCAGAAATGGCAAATAGGCATTAGATGAAGGGCTTTCAATGATTTAAAACCCACCTGCAGCCAGCCTGCTTGTCACTGCACGGCTCATTTCCCAGACAAAAAAAAAGACTGGAAGTACATGATCGGTAGGTAGAGGTCAGGTTGGACGTGTCCAGGGCGCTGAAATGTGCGCACAGCATCTTCCCATTGTTTTGTAACATCGTGGAATAACTGCGCATGTGCCATTATTAATGAGAGTCTATGGATAAGAGTCATGCGCCCCCAAGTTAGGAGATACGTCACCAATCAGAAAACGTTTTTTGAAACAAACAATATAACTCATCATTACTCGTAAAATATTTATTCTACACAACTAAAAACATATATGCATATATTTCAAAATATTTTTATTTTATTATTCCATCCATCCATCCATCCATCCATTTTCGTCCGCTTATCCGGGGTCGGGTCGCGGGGGTAGCAGCCTAAGTAGGGAGGCCCAGACTTCCCTCTCCCCAGCCACTTGGAGCAGCTCCTCTGGGGGAATCCCAAGGCGTTCCCAGGCCAGCCGAGAAACATAGTCCCTCCAGCGTATCCTGGGTCTTCCTCTGGGTCTCCTCCCGGTGGGACATGCCCGGAACACCTCACCAGGGAGGCGTCCAGGAGGCATCCTAACCAGATGCCCGAGCCACCTCAACTGGCTCCTCTCGATGTGGAGAAGCAGCGGCTCTACTCCGAGTCCCTCCCGGATGACTGAGCTTCTCACCCTATCTCTAAGGGAGAGTCCAGACACCCTGCGGAGAAAACTCATTTCAGCCGCTTGTATCCGAGATCTCGTTCTTTCGGTCACAACCCAAAGCTCATGACCATAGATGAGGGTGGGAACGTAGATCGATCGGTAAATTGAGAGCTTTGCCTTTCGACTCAGCTCTCTCTTCACCACGACAGACCGGTACAGCGCCCGCTTCACTGCGGATGCTGCACCTATCCGCCTATCGATCTCACGCTCCAGTTTTCCCTCATTCGTGAACAAGACCCCGAGATACTTAAACTCCTCCACTTGGGGCAGGACCTCATCCCCGACCCGGAGAGGGCATGCTACCCTTTTCCGGCTCAAGACCATGGCCTCGGATTTGGAGGAACTGATCCTCATCCCGGCCGCATCACACTCGGCTGCAAACCGCTCCAGCGAAAGCTGTAGATCACGATCTGATGAAGCCAATAGGACCACATCATCTGCAAAAAACAGAGAAGCGATTCTAAGGCCACCAAAACGGATCCTCTCAACACCTTGGCTGCGCCTAGAAATTCTGTCCATAAAAGTTATGAACAGAATCGGTGACAAAGGGCAACCTTGGCGGAGTCCAACTCTCACTGGAAACGAGCCTGACTTACTGCCGGCAATGCGGACCAAGCTCTGACACCGGTCGTACAGGGACCTAACAGCCCATATCAATGGGCCTGGTACCCCATACTCCCGGAGTACCCCCCACAGAACCCCCGAGGGACGCGGTCGAATGCCTTTTCCAAGTCCACAAAGCACATGTAAACTGGTTGGGCAAACTCCCACGCGCCCTCCAGGACCCTGCTGAGGGTGTAGAGCTGGTCCAGTGTTCCACGACCAGCACGAAAACCACACTGCTCCTCCTGAATCCGAGGTTCGACTATCCGACGGACCCTCCTCTCCAGAACCCCTGAATAGACCTTACCAGGGAGGCTTAAGAGTGTGATCCCCCTATAGTTGGAACACACCCTACGGTCCCCCTTTTTGAATAGGGGAACCACCACCCCAGTCTGCCAATCCAAGGGAACTGCCCCCGATGTCCACGCGATATTGCAGAGTCGCGTAAGCCAACACAACCCCACAACATCCAGAGCCCTAAGGAACTCAGGACGAATCTCATCCACCCCCGGAGCCCTGCCACCGCGGAGCTTTTTAACCACCTCGGCGACCTCAGCACCAGAGATTGGAGAGCCCGACCCAAAGTCCCCAGGCTCCGCTTCCTCAGTGGAAGACGTGCCAGTAGGATTGAGGAGGTCTTCGAAGTATTCCGCCCACCGACTCACAACATCCCGAGTTGAGGTCAACAGCACGCCATCCCCACCATAAATGGTGTTGGTCGCGTACCGCTTTCCCCCCCTGAGACGCCGGATGGTGGACCAGAATCGCCTCGAAGCCGTACGGAAGTCATTCTCCATGGCCTCTCCGAACTCCTCCCACGCCCGAGTTTTTGCCTCAGCAACCACCCGAGCCGCATGCCGCTTGGACTGTCGGTACCTATCTGCTGCTTCCGGGGTCCCACAGGCCAAAAAGGCCCAATAGGACTCCTTCTTCAGCATGACAGCATCCCTCACCGCCGGTGTCCACCACCGGGTTCGAGGGTTGCCACCACGACAGGCACCAACAACCTTGCGGCCACAACTCTGATAAGCTGCCTCGACAATAGAGGCGCGGAACATGGCCCACTCGGACTCAATGTCCCCCGCCTCCCTCGGAACGTGTTCAAAGCTCTCCCGGAGGTGGGAGTTAAAGCTCCGTCTTACGGGAGACTCTGCCAGACGTTCCCAGCAGACCCTCACAATACGTTTGGCTCTGCCAGGTCTGACTGGCATCCTCCCCCACCATCTGAGCCAACTCAATAAGTAAGTAAGTAAGTAATTTTTATTTATATAGCACATTTCCCAGACATGAGAGTCACAAAGTGCTTCACAGGAGGAAAAATAAAATCATAAAATTATAAAATCACAGAAATAAAATCATAAAATCATAGAGATACTATACAAAAATCACAGAGATACTATACAAAAAGGTAAAACATAACTAGCTCTAAAAACAATGTACAAAGTTAACCAAACGCTTGTCTGAAGAGATGAGTCTTAAGACTGTTTTTAAATGCAGCTGTTGACCAGGTAGTGGTCAGTGGACAGCTCCGCCCCTCTCTTCACCCGAGTGTCCAGGACATGCGGCCGCAGATCAGATGAGACGACAACAAAGTCGATCATCGAACTGCGACCTAGGGTGTCCTGGTGCCAAGAGCACATATGTACACCCTTATGCCTGAACATGGTGTTCGTTATGGACAATCCATGACGAGCACAGAAGTCCAACAACAAAACACCACTCGGGTTCAGATCAGGGGGGCCGTTCCTCCCAACCACACCCCTCCAGGTCTCACTGTCATTGCCCACGTGAGCGTTGAAGTCCCCCAGTAGAACAAGGGAGTCCCCAGGAGGCGCACTCTCCAATACCCCCTCCAAGGACTCCAAAAAGGGTGGGTAATCTGCACTGCCGTTTGGCGCATAGGCACAAACAACAGTCAGAGCCCGTCCCCCCACACGTAGGCGAAGGGAGGCTACCCTCTCGTTCACCGGGGTGAACCCCAACGTACAGGCACCAAGATGGGGGGCAACAAGTATGCCCACTCCTGCTCGGCGCCTCTCACCAGGGGCAACTCCAGAGTGGAAGAGTGTCCAACCCCTCTCAAGGAAACTGGTTCCAGAGCCAGAGCCATGCGTTGAGGTGAGTCCGACTATTTCTAGCCGGAACCTCTCAACCTCACACACTAGCTCAGGCTCCTTCCCCACCAGAGAGGTGACATTCCATGTCCCAATGGCCAGCTTCTGTAGCCGAGGATCAGACCGCCAGGGTCCCCGCCCTCGGCCACCACCCATCCCACATTGCACCCGACCCCTTTGGCCCCTCCCATAGGTGGTGAGCCCATGGGAAGGGGGACCCACGTCTCCTCTTCGGGCTGTGCCCGGCCGAGCTCCATGGGTAAAAGCCCGGCCACCAGGCGCTCGCCAACGTGCCCCACCTCCGGGCCTGGCTCCAGAGTGGGGCCCCGGTGACCCGCGTCCGGGCAAGGGAACATTTTGTCCATTTATTTGACTCATCATTGGGGTCTTTGGGCTGCACTTTGTCTGGTCCCTGACCTAGGACCTGTCTACCTTGGGTGACCCTACTAGGGGCATGAAGCCCCTGACAGCATAGCTCCTAGGATCATTGGGACACTCAAACCCCTCCACCACGGTAAGGTGGCAGCCCAGGGAGGGGTTTTTATTATTTCATTTTATTAAAAAATTAAGTCTTCAAGGTAAAATGGTGAATAGCTCCAGAAGTTCCAGTGGAGCGGCACCCTAGCGCCCCTATTGGCCGGCCGCCACTGCCTATCTTTCTGAGACTGTAAACACTCTGGTCTCTTAAACTGTCCCAGTGATACACATTTTCATTGATCCTCTCAGTGAAACACATATTCTCTGAAAACCTGCAGTGAAAGACATAAACACTGTTTAATACATTTAGTTTGAATCTAGGACACAAATTAAATCACAAGAGACTCTCTTTATTCTTTAAATTTGTTCTAATTCAAATGTAATCAACAGAATAACCTTCTGTCATTTTATGATCATGTGTTATTATATTGGTTTATTCTTTAAAATGGCGGTGTTCAAACTATGTCTAAGTCCAAGGTTATGTCAAATTGTACTTTTCAGTTTTGTTTAGAAGTTAGAAAACAGCTAATCAGTTTAATCATATATCTGGCGTCTGTTTTCTGTCTTCTCTTAAAACTATCTGTTCTCTCTTGTCTAAACAAAATCTTCCTGACTTTCACTTGACGTCAACTAATCTCCTCCCATTCCCGGATTGAATCAACCAATCGGGAAGAACCGAGTACTCTGATGTTACGCTCTCTTTAAAAGTTTCCATTTCCGGTTTCTTCCCCAGTCTTGCTGGAGAGCTGAACTGTGATGTCTTCTCCTAGAAGTTGTATGAACGGTGGTCATGCATCAAGTCAAGTCAAATCAAGTCAATTTTATTTCTATAGCACAGTTAAAACAGATAAACTGTTATCAAGGTGCTTATCAAGAACCTCGTCCTATCAGCAAGGGTTCACCGCACGCTAGCTGCGAAACCTGACCTCGAGCGTAAAGCTCCACTTTGAATGAAAATTCCTTCGAGGAATATTTTATCTTGAAAAACCAAACCGGAACTAGTGCTGCTACCTCAGTTAGGTTGATGCGGGACTCATTTGAGTCGCCGAAAGTGAACCGTTGGGAGCCTGCTAAATGTCTTTGGATGGACGATCTGTGCACGTCTAAGGCTGGCCAATTTTTACCGGAGTTGGGACCGAGAATCTTCGCAAAGGTAAAAAGTTGTTGTTCATAGCGAACCTGAGTCCAGCGGACGCCATTCGAAGAGTGTGCCGTGTTTTCTGGTTAAACACTTCAAGATAATTCACCTTCCTTCAATCTTTCTCCTCCTTAAACTTTTTCCTTATCCATCCTTGCCAGAACTTTAAGCTAAAGCCTGCAGATTAAGTTATTTTAAGATCTCATAATTAAATCTGTTGTTCCTTGAAAGATACGTCGATTAGTGAAGTTACGGATGCGTGATTCTCAACTGTTTGATGTGTTAACTTATAGGAAAGGCCGATCAGATCAATCCAATATATATGATGTTGATTAATGATTTGATTAAATAAATGGTTGCATCTTTGATGGATCAAATACAATTACATCTCATTATCACTCATATCCATTCATCTGATCACACAATTTATTGTGTAATCCTGAAAAAGAAGAGAATCTGTGAATCAATAATTACTATTCATTTGAACTTGAACGAGTGTTGAATAAGTAATTAAATTAAGTAGAATGGTGTCAGGTTAAACTGTCTCACGTCTTTTACAATTGCAAAATAAAAGAAAAAAGAAAAAAAAGTGGACTTAGCTGAATAAAGCTTACACATTTAATTGTTAAACATAATTTGTCTTGGAGTCCAATGCAGGTTAAAGCTCTATCATGCAAGAAAAAAAGGACAATATGTGAACACACTTTTAAAGAGATTAAAGTGGTGAGAGGGCGCTGGCGAGAGTATGTTCGCCGCTTCGCCGCGCTAAAAAGTTATTTTACTGTTGCCGTGTTAGTGGGCATTTATCTGGACTTATTTTGTTCAGTGGTTTATCATTCAAGAACTTTACAGTCAACTTAGTTAGCACTTCCTAACCGGAAGCTTTCGACTGCGTTGAACATGAAAAGCTATGGAAGTGCTTGAAACAAATGGGCATCTCTGAACACATCGCACAGCTAATAAAATCACTTTACAATGATCAGGAAGCAACGGTTAGGACAGCCTACGGGAACACGGAGTGGTTTCAAGTCGGGAAAGGAGTTTGACAAGGCTGCATCCTATCCAGCGCTGGACTGGCCATCGGGCACACCGGGCAAATGCCCGCTGGGCCGGCCGGCCCGTCGGTGATTTTTGGGCCGCCCGGGCGGTCCTGACTGTCATGAACCAAAAAAATAAATTATAGCTATTTTTTTGTCAATCGCGACGGCCGATTGGTTGATTTTCTTGAACGACATCGAGCTAATCCAATGAAATCTCTCAGCACTCTTTGGCGGCCCGACCAGCCCCTCCCCTTTAGACCAATCAATCAGTCATACACAGAGAGGAGAAGACAACATGGAGAGCAGCAAAAAGCGAAAAGGAGGCGCCGAAAAAAATAGGATTAAAAAGAGACAAGCCCTTCAGGCAGATGCTGCAAAATGTATAAAAATAACCCAGATGTTTGCTGGTGGCTGTGGAGCGGCGGCCACCTCGTAGCATCCACAGGTGCCGACAGCGGGGGTCTGCAGGTGGATGAGGCCGAGAAATGGCTACAGGAGAGCGGGAGACCCGCGGCAGCCGCGCAGATGCCGATGCGAGCGTGGGAAATACTCAACTTCAGGTAGAAGTGATGAAATACACATGACTCTCTGAGTCTAATACAGGGTTACCAGCTGGGCTGGGTGGGAGTCTGAGAGAAGGCGAATAAAATAAGGATAAGAATAAATAAGGCAGAGAATGCGCAGCACCGGGTCCTGCTCGCCGCCGCCTACACTATGACGAAAAATAAATAAACACAGCACAAGAAAATGTATTTGATTTATTCGTATGCTTATAATAAAAAAAAACGACAATGCTTTGCATACAGCAAAACAAAGACTGGGAAATGGGTTAGGTCAGTAAAAGTAGATTCTCAGAAAAACATGTTTTCTTTCTGTTCTTCCTGAAGCAAAACACAATATGAAGCAGTAAAAAATATTTGAGAATGATCTTGTGTAACTTAACGTAACTTAACATCTTTTTTTTTTGTCCCACACTAGAGTTTTTGGGATCTGGTCACCCTAATCACATATGAATCAAGTTTTGGTGGTTTTTCTGCTTGCTAATTTTTCACACATGTAGACTGTTTAAAAATTTAGTTTATATGCTGTAGTAGCTAGTGATAGTGATCTTAGTGATTGAGTAACTTTATTTTATTTAAATATTGTCTTTACTAGCTATGTAATTACATCAAAAAAGAAAAAAATAATTAAGTCCTCTGGACGGGTTCTTCTTTAGTGAAACGTTCCGTCTCCCCTCCAAGAGACTTCTTCAGTCTGATGAAGTAGTAGTTACATATTTCTTCTGTTTATTAATTTATAAATGTAAATGGTTCATATATAATATATGGTTCCTCCTTTTTGAGGCATGGTATGGTTTCCTATAAATAATGTTTAACAAACACCATTATGTCATCTTAATAAACTATGATTTTATTCTAAGCACCTTGTTGGGTCAAGGGAAAACAGACATAAATACAAGCAATATCTAAGAGTGATTGCTGTTAGCACATCTTGCTCTGACTATAATCATTCTGACAGGGTGCCATGATAACATGGGTCATCATAGAATTACTGACTTAAATAAAAAAGTATCTTTTCATTACAGTTTGCAAGCACTGTCACAAGAAATTTGTTTCCATTCACGAGCGTCATTCTCTTTCCATCAATACCTGGTGGGCCACTCTGCTCAAAATGCCCAGGCCGATTTTTTGTCCCAGTCCAGCCCTGATCCTATCACCAGTTCTATTCAACCTGTACGCAGAAGTGATTATGAGGCGATGCAATTTGGATGAATCTGAGATTGGAATCAAAATCGGCGGCAGAAACATCAATAACCTTCGATACGCAGATGATACAACCTTGCTCGCAGAGAGTGAAAAGGACCTCGACTGTCTCGTCCGACGAGCGCAAGAGGAAAGCGAACGAATGGGACTGTACCTGAACATCAAAAAAACTAAAGTTATGACCACTGCAGGCAATAGTGTAGTGAACATGCAAATAACACAGTAATCGAGTCTGTACAAGATTTCATTTTCCTTGGAGCAAAAATCGACCGCAATGGGGCATCGGCGCCCGAGATCAAGAGGCGAATCACACTCAGCAGGACTGCAATGCAGGGAATGGAAAAGATCTGGAAGAGCAAGGATATTAACGTTGCAACAAAAGTCAGATTGGTCAATGCAATTGTCTTCCCTATAATGATGTATGGTTGCGAAAGTTGGACGCTTAGAAAAGAAGAGAAAAGAAAATTCGAAGCATTCGAACTTTGGTGTTGGAGGAGAATGCTAAGAATACCTTGGACCGCCATGATGAAGAACAAAGCAGTTTTGGACCCGTCAAACCGATAATGTCATTATTGGGCAAAATCACCAAACAGCAGCTCTCATATTTTGGCCATGTGATACGCGCTGATTCTTTAGAAATGTCAGTGATGCTGGGAAAAGTCAGTGGGAAAAGAAGACAAAGAACAAGATGGCTCGACACTATCATGACAACAATGACTATGCCAATTGCAGAATTGAAAGGCGTGGAGTATGAAGATTCATAAAATGACTGAAAGTCGGATACGACTGATCGGATAATCATCATCAACCGGAATTCAGGCTATCAACCTCCTGCCAACTCCAGCAGGGCAACACAAACTTTGCACGAACTTTTCTTGGAGAACTACGTAGCTGCAAATATTGTTGCGCTTACCTGCTGCCTCTGTCAACCTCCTGTGTCGTCTGGACTGTTCTGGATTTTCTCCTGTGCTCCTCTTCAAGTTATGCTCATTCAAGTAACATCTCACTGCTTCTTGGATATTTTTTTAGGAGCCGTGGGTCTGCTGTTAGCGGCTAGCTCTGTGCTAGCTTCCCCCGGACGAGCCTTGGCTGGCTCGTCGATGTTGACGTACTCCGCTTCGTAGCTGATTGGACTAACAACTGCTCCATTCCACCTTCTGTTTCCACCATCAAACAACTGGGACTTCTGCGTAGACCTCGTTACATCCATAGAGGCTCTCTGAAGAAATCTGTTTATTCTCGGCAAGCCATCCCTTATGTCGGGTCTACGAGATGTGTCGCACCTCAATTACGTCATCAGAACGCTGCGTCTGTAGTCCTTTGTAGTCCACAGTGCACAAAGTGGCAAGGAAAATGTGGAGTGGACTTGAGTCTGCTTAAACCTCTTATAAAGGCTTCTACTCAAACTGGTATTAAAATAGAACTTTTCAATGTGCAATCACTATCCAACAAATCATGTCTAATTCATGATCACATTCTGGAAAAGAACTTCCCACTAAACAGTAGACGTCCAGGGCACGTCGAGGTGACGTCTATATCGAGCCCATTGGTCGAAGACCAATTCTAGACGTCGCCCCGACGTGCAAACAAGGTCTTTTTTTGACGTCTAACCATGACCGCATTTGTACGTCGTATGAACGTCAGTTTTGGAGGTGATCTGGACCCGTTTCACAGAGTTAAACTTTTAGGACTATAAAAGTGCAGTTAGACAATTGATTTATTAAGAATGTTGTTTTTTAATAACATTTTAATGCATTTCCTCAATTCTTTTTTTCTTTTTTACAAATTATATATACTGTATATTATTTATTTGAAGAATATAATTGTTGTTGTTGTTGTTGTTGTTGTTGTTGTTGTTGTTGTTGTTGTTATTCATTCATTCAACCTTTATTTAGGCAGGTTAGACTCGACTCATTTACAAGAAACCTCATTTATTCCACGACGTCGAGGTCACACATTCATTTCAGTAGGTGGCAGTACTTGTGTTTTTTGCTTTCTTCCATTAAAAAACAAGAAGAAGAACTTCGGAACTCGAGCGTTATGATTGGATTGGCGGAGGTAGCACGTGATCTGTTCCAACCAGTCAACGCCTCTCTTGTTGAACCGCGCTGGCTTGAATCTCAACCGTTGTTGTTTATTTTCTGTCTGTGCTGCTGTGATCTATCGGAGCTCAACTGTGTTCAGTTCATTTGTCACGGAACTCCTGTCCTAAACTTGCTGCAATCCATTCAGAAGTTGAAGGTAATTGGTTCTGTTTCGTAGCTTTGTTCTCTTGAATTCTGTGGTTTCACGTACATGTATAACGATGTAGCTAACGAGCTAACGTAAGCTAACTTGTGTCTACGTCTGCGGCAGACGATCGATGTAAAGGAAAATCGAACAGTACAGTTTAGAAAATAAGTTATTCTATCCAAGTAAGCCGTATGCTACGAGTTTTTTTTTTGTTTTTTCGTTTTGCTTTGAGACTATCGAGGCCTGCAGCCTTGCGAGGCCTGCATGCGTCCCCATTATTCATTCATTCAACCTGCTTGTTTTTCTTAGACTGATGAATTAGCCGGCTGGAAGGTGAAACGTTTCAGCATTAAAAAATAGAAAAAAACTGTCCAGATGACCTGAATTCAGACCAAAGCTTTTCAGTTGCAAATGAATGAGTAAATGTGAAATAAAAAAGCTTTAAAATGTCTCCTTCTATCTCTAATTTTACTTTGACTAGGCAAAATGAGATAAGTCTAAACTACATTCTGACTAATATCTCTGTGAACATGTCGCTCCAGTTGTGTTTATAAACAACTGTGTTTTTTTTTCTTTCTGTCAGGTGTGTGGTGTTAAGCCCAAGATACACTAAAGCGTCCTCCGTATTTGCACTTATACGCGCATATTTTGTGCGTATGTTTTTGCTGCTATACTTCAGCTCACGTTCTCCTTGTTGTAATATGAGCAGCTGAGCACGGAGGGACTCAACTGAGCTCGCTGATTGGTCACTTGCTGACACGCCTACTGAATTGATTGACAGCCTTTAAGTCAGCTGAAAGTGAAACCTAGAGAACTCATCATGAGCAGCTCGCTGGACTTCTGCGGTGTTCTGATACGGTGTTTCTACTATATATGTTATAAAAAGTTCTCTCAGAAATAAAAATAATAACAGGGAGCGCTTTTCCTGCAGCACACAGCCCACCAGGGAATATTTAAAACATCGTGCACCCAGGTAGGACCTGAATTCATTCATTTCAATCATCGAGTGAACGGAGGAAGAAGCGGTTACTTGACTTTAGGCAAAAAAACAAAAGAAAAGGCCCGATCAGCGATAAAGAAGGGGAATTTATTTCATTTGTGTAACATACAAAACAGTCCGGCGCCGGGAAGTTTATGGTCAGACACCGCGTATCGCGCACGCGGATCGCGTATGCGTAGTAAAAAAATACTTTTGCGCGTACATGCCCTGAGGGGCTACGCGGGGCTACGCTTTTGCCACAGCGTACGTACGCTGCGTATAGGCGTACCGTGAGGACGCTCGAGTGTATCTCGGCCTTTAATCTGGACTTGGAATTTGGTGTCCTAGGTATGTTTTGTGACCCCATCCTCCCCCGAGAAACAAAGCGTGCACTTTCAAGACACGATCCCTGATGGAGCATTCACATGACAAACACATCAGTGTTGTCAACTGTTCAGGATCCTCATGATGAAAACATGAGGATCTGTTCAGGATCCTCATGATGAAAACATGAGGATCTGTTCAGGATCCTCATGATGAAAACATGAGGATCTGTTCAGGATCCTCATGATGAAAACATGAGGATCTGACTCGATCTGGACTTTCAGGAGAATGGATCATCAGCACTCTTCTTCTGAAGTTAGTTTATTTATAATCTCGTGTAATCTCATTTCAGATTAAGCTTGATCAGGTTATGTGAACCGAACGTGGCGCGCGCGGTCTTATCAAAATGAATCATGTTTATGAGTTAGTTTGATGAGGACAAACGACCACTGTCCCAAATCTTTAATGTTTGGTGTCAAAATGTCTCATTGTGATGAAACCCACTAATTATATTGCACCAGTTAAACTCCAAACATGTGTGGAACCTGTGTGCGTGTCTTTTAGGACATGGCAAACGGAGGGGACCAGTTCAACCTTGCAGAGCGCTCGGACTCGGAGTGCGCGGACCCCCCAAAAGAGTCCACCAAGGACAGTCCTCTGAAGGCGTCCAGCCAGCAGGTAGCAGCTCCAGTGTGTAAATAATCATTTATTTACTTTTCACCACAAACTTATCATCCAACTTCCCCTTCAGAATATAAAGTAAAGACTGTGAAGCAAATCACAAACTGTTTGTTGTACAAGGGGTGGAGGACATCAAAGTTGTCCTGCATGACAAGGACCTCTGGGGCAAATTCGACCATGTGGGAACTGAAATTATCATCACCAGGGCTTCTTTGTGGTGCATTAAATGTCCAGTGTCCACTACTTTGTGGTGCATAAATGTCCAGTGTGAAAGCCCCACCTCCACTTCTTTGTGGCACATTTTTTCATTCAACCTTTATTTATACAGGCTAGCCTCGTTGAGCCACGGGGACTCATTTACAAGAGGGACCTGTCTCACTCACACCCAGGGTCATAGAGTCACCATCAGTCTAACATGCATGTTTTTGGACTGTTGGAGGAAACTGGAGCACCCGGAGAAAACCCACGCATGCACGGAGAGAACATGCAAACTTCACCCAGAAAGGCCCCCGGACCGGGATTTGAACCGGGGACCTGCTCGCTGAGAGGCAGCAGCTCTACCAGTTGTGTTAATTGTCCAGTGTGAGCCCATGTCCTCCTTTGCATGTTTTAAATGCTCTGCAGCATGAGTCCTTATAAAATCCTCTGTTGCTGCAGAATCTCCATTCATGATTCCATCTGCATTTGCAAAAAAACAAACAAAAACAAAAAGTAATTAGCAATATGCAAAGGCAATCTGGAAAATGCACAGTGTCTTGCTGGGATCTCCCCGATTAGTAAATAAATAAATAAAAACATCCATCCCAGCAAATGTTGATAGGTGGCTTTGAATTTTTGTTTTTGCCAATCACTTATAACACTAGTTAACACACTAACACACATTATTATTTATTAACCTTTATTTAAGCAGGCAAATCCCATAGAGATCACAGATCTCTTTTTCAAGGGAGGCCTGGACCTGAAGGCAGAACATGCATGTTTTGGATCTGTGGGAGGAAACCGGAGTACTCGGATAAAACCCACGCAAGCACGAGAAGAACATGCAAACTCCACACAGAAACACTCCAGGTCCAACCGGGGATTGAACCCAGGACCTTCTTGATGTGAGACAACAGTGCTGCTAACCACTGAGACGTCGTGCTGCCAAATTTGAGCACATCAGTTAAAAAATTGCTGCAAAACGCACTCGAGTTGCCAAACATTTTCATATCTAGGTGAGGTGAGTGAGGTGAAGTTTTTGGGTGTTATCATTGATGACAAACTGACATGGAAACAACACATAAATTCTGTAAGAATAAAAATAGCTAAATCGATTGCAGTACTGTACAAAGTCAGAGACCTATTAAATGATAAAGCTCTATATTTGTTGTATAACACAATCATTGTTCCACACTTAATCTATTGCATTGATGTTTGGGGGAATGCGTGTAAAACAATCACAAAACCTATTTTTGTATTACAGAAAAGAGCTGTAAGAATTATCACTAGAAAGCATTATCGTCATCCATCAAGTACATTATTCTATCACCTAAAGTTATTGAAGTTCCATGATTTGGTAGACTATAATATCTTATCAGTTATGTATCCACATTATTCCTACGTCCCATGATGCTTTGCGCGAAATGTGCACACGACTTCCGGTTGACCGGAAACACCGTTTGTTTACATGCGAGTAATACAGTTGAAGACAGTCCAAACTTTGTTGTTTTAGTTCATTAAAAATGTGGGAACACCACTCGTTTTGTTAAAAGAGGAGGGACAAATAAAAAGAAATTACAGATGTTACCTGATCGCGCAGACATAATTTAAAAATAACGCGTTTGCTCCGGCCTCTCGGCTAAGGTTTATTAGCAGCTATCTCGGCTAAAGATACCAGTCGCGTCTGAGATCTATCGTTTTAAGACAGTAAATCTTCCAAAACTCTCATTAATATCCCTCCCCGAATAAAAAGAAATAACAGATGTGACCTGATCGCGCAGACATAATTTAAAAATACATAAATAGCGAACGTGTTTGCTCCGGCCTCTCGGCTAAGGTTTGTTAGCTGCTATCTCGGCTAAAGATACCAGTCGCGTCTGAGATCTATCGTTTTAAGACAGTAAATCTTCCAAAACTCTCATTAATATCCCTCCCCGAATAAAAAGAAATAACAGATGTGACCTGATCGCGCTGACATAATTTAAAAATACATAAATAGCGAACGCGTTTGCTCCGGCCTCTCGGCTAAGGTTTGTTAGCATCTATCTCGGCTAAAAATACTGGTCGCGCCTGACATATATCATTTTAAGACAGTAAATCATCCAAAACTCTCATTATTAAACCCTCCCTGAATAAAAAGAAATTACAGATGTTACCTGATCGCGCAGACACAGCCATAGAGTAGGATGCAGGAACACTCTTTCTTTGTTTTGGGTCCGTGTTGAAAACACTGTTGTTTTAGCCAAAGATTTAGCTTGGTCCGGTTGTTGGTGCAGCCGCGAACAGCACAGCAGGTACCTGAACCCCGGTAGGACATTTCTGTAAACGTTCCGTTTAAACAAAAGCTGTGTTTGCTCCGATAAAATGAATGAAAATAACTTTCAAAAACACCCGCGATCCATAGTCCGCCTATGGAAAACAGGCACTTCCGGTGTCGGACCGGAAGTTCAATGCACATTCGCTTCTACAGTGACGCCTCCAGGAATATTGTGGATACGTCACAAAATATTGACTTTTTATTTAATCTGTGTTTATAA
>JBBPBX010069258.1:0-18908 GCA_038048925.1 Garcialebias charrua
GAGAAGTATTGTTTTGTTTTAAAATATGCATAAATTATTTGAAGGTTTAATTTTGAAAACCTCTTTAATCTCATGAAGAAAGCTTGATCCTTATCAAGTGAACAATGTTCAAGGGCCGCAATTTGACTAAAGTTGATACGGACATACAGGCACCAAAAACTGTGTTTTTTGTACAAATCACAAAACTATTAAAGCAGAATTTCATCTTTTCTTTCATGTTAATCTCACCTTTTAAAATATATTTTTCAAATTAATTGTTTCGACATGTGAAAATTGGCGTTTGTTGGTATTTGTTGAAAAAGCCAACACTTTGTGCTGCAGCACAACTTCACTAACATCATGATGCTCAGCCACATCTCGTCGTCTCCATGTCTGTTGGCTTGCTTGCTAATTTAATTTCTGCATTCTCATTTCTCTATGAAGTGTCTTGTTGTTATATGGTAAGAACAGGTTTTATAAAGCTCTTCCTAAATTTTGGCATTTTAAAACTAAACTTCAAAATTGTGACTTCCTTTGTGACATATAACAAATGTATACAAAATTAGAAGAAATCTACATCAAGCTGCACCTCTTGAGCACATATCTCTAATTGCATGGGTAATTATAAGCAGTTGTGGGAATATGAAAAGGATCATGTTTGTCCCTATCCAATCAGATATAGTATGTGCATCAGAGTACCAAATGCAATAAAAGTTACAAAGTAATAAAAATTGTACTCATTTCTTGTAAATGATACAGTCTTGTTTAGTTGTTTTTGTTTATTTTTTGCAACAAATTACAATACAGCTTTGAATTAGTAAACTATTTGTGGAGAATAGTGTTGTTGTTGGTGTGAAAGGCCTTGACATCACTTTGAGAGATGTCAGTGAGAGCTCACCGACAGTACTCAAAGTCAGATTAGGTGTCGCGGTGCTGGAGAGGAGCCTGGATCTCGAGGGACAGCTGAAGGGAAAATAACTTTTCTTCATCCGAGGCGAGACGAGTCACTTTGTTTTTATCTGTTCAATGTCGTTGCCCCAGTCTCTCATTGGCTAATCAATGAAACCCAAGAGGGCTCATCAGGCACCAAGGAACGTCAGCCAAAAGCCTTTGATCTGCTGACCTTCATCTGCTCTGCTCCAGCAAAAAACACCATAGAGAGTGATCCATGTTTGCATGCTTTTAATGGGCCTCCGAGGGCCTTGTTGACAGTCCTTTGGTTTGTTGAGGGTCAGCTCTGTAAGTGTTCAGCGTAGCCTTAAAAACCTTTGTATATTTGCTACTGATATCTCTCCAAAGGCTGAAGCAGCATCGTGCACTTGACAGCAAACTAAGAGGCTTATTAGTAATACATGATTAGGCGATTCCTTGTTAATCGGTACAGTAAAATAGTGATCATGCAAGAAATTGAGGGTGAGTTAAATATGGAAATATCCAGCACTAATTCCTTCAAGCAAGACATCAAGCTGCTAAAGCACTTCAGTAAAATCTGAAATAAAATATGCAAGGAAACACACGTTTGAATTCTAAATGGCTCGACAAAATTACAGGATTAATGCCGACACAACAAGTGCTAAACAAGTTTGTTTACTGTAGGTCCCGAATGCGACAGTGTGTGCTCAGATGTTGTAATGACATTGTGGCTGGGACAGAGAAACTGATTTGGTTCTTTGAGACATCCATTTATCTTAATCTGGATTGACCTAAATCCTTGACACCTCCTGCTGTACACTCTTTCCCTTTAAAACAGATTTTCACACTCTATCCTCCCGTGTACCATCCTTCTCTTAACCACAATTGATGACTGTAACCTTTTAATCGTCAACCATATTCATTCGCAGCACAAACGTCCTCTGCGTTTTCCACAGATGAGCACTAAAAAAAGCAGCAAAGCCGCTGCGTTAAAATTAAGAAGAGGCAAGGAGACAACATTTATTCAAGCATGTTTGTGAAGGGTCATTTATAATAAAGCTATCAGTTTGACATCCGCACAGCATAAGCTGTTTCACTAGATAATTGTTAAAACTGACACACTTTAATACAATGATTTGTACATTGTTATTATGATGACAGGTTAAAAATACATCTGAACCCTTGATGCTTTTCTTTAATAATATAAAAGTACAGAACACATGTCTGTATTCCATATGTATAGGGCCAACTGTGATTCAAGTGAAAGTTGCAAATGTAAAGCCAAGTCATAGGTTTAAAAAAAAAAAAGGCAACAAAACATCAAATTAATCAGTGATTTACTGAGGCAACATTGATGCATTGGTTCCCAGCATGGATTTTGATTAAGATTTCAACATTATAAATGACTACCCCTTGCAGAGAATCACTGGCTTGGTGCGCTGGAGTGGTTTGAGCAGCACATTGATCCAAAGGGCTGGGTTGTCTGCATTGTCAGCCTGGAAGGTTCCCATAAGAAAAAAAAAACCTGGTCACATTTTCTAGAAAATAAATAGGAATCTGATCACAAGTAAAACAATATAAGAGCAATAAGCAGACTCAACACGTGTGAGATAAAAAAAATAAACAAAAAGAAGTGTGAATGTGAATTGGACTAAAACCAAACTGTAATATACAGGGTTTCTGCAGGTTTCAACAACTCAAATTTAAGACTTTTTGAGACTTTTATAGACCAGTATGAATCGCATTTAAGACCTATTCACAACATATGTACACGACAGAAATGTACAGAAGAAATGCATAATTACTAAATTACTTGAAAAGTAACTTTATTCAAAAAACAAAACAAGTACATTTTACATGCAGTGTTGTTGATAATGGAGAACAAAAACATCTAGCCATGAGGTTGAAGATGCTTGTATGTGGACTACATAAATCTGAGCTCCTCTCCCTTAGCAAGAATCTCCTCCATAGGCATATATTTCTAAATTATCACACTAACCTTTATGACGGATTCTGCACCCAACCTGATGTCAATGTCTTTGGTTGGAGCCAGTTCTTCTTTTCAGCTACATCCAGTTTGATGAGCTGCAGGGTGGAGATATCTTGGGAGGACCTCTCTCTTAATGAAGCGTCTGAGTAGACTAACAAAAGAAAATGAAATTACTGTGAATTATAAAAAATTCAAACAAAATCAATACTGAGTCCTCAAACAACAACTTATGCCAACACACACATTTATAAGTTAGTACTACTGGGTAATATACTTATAAAACACATTTGCAGAAATATATAGCCTAAACAGGTTGATCAAATTTGCATCTGAAAACTAAATACTGTAAACATGTTTGTTAAAATAAAACGTTTACTTACTTTTACATGCTTCATTAAGTTATTAGCTGTTGAATGCCCCATGAACTGGGATCCCAGGTATCTGGACTGTACCTGTCCCTCCTCCCAAAAACGAAGGTTTAGGTCCAGCTGCTTGGTTTTGGTGGTTCGATTCAGGCTTTCATCGAACATGAGCACAAACGGTCCAGTCACTTTGGAAATTAGTTCTCTTTTTATAAAGTCTGCTAGTCCAAAGCGGGTTATGTATGCAGTTTTATCTTTTCCACACTTATAATGATTTGGCGATGTCCGAGTCTGGAAACATAGACAAGTCTCCAATGTCTTCATTTGCGCTGTATGAGTGATGTTTAGTTATCACGTGGAGAATCCAAAGAAACTCAGCTCGTAATGTAGCCTCTGACCTGAAGACAACACGAAGTTCGCTAACAGGAGCTGCTGAACCGTTGTCTCTCCGAGGCAGAGTAGATGAACCAGTGCTAGTGCTGGAGCAGCAGAACTGGCTAATAGCGGTCGTCTATCTCAAGCCTTTCACAGCGCTAACATGCTAATGTGCTAACATGCTAACGTTCCGAGTTTAACGTTTCTTTTACATAAGCAGCAGTAGGCCTCAAAGTCGCTGTTTGGCGATGGCTTTAACCAAACCTTAAACTCGTCCCTCTCAAGCCAAGTGTTGTTAAATTTGGATTTCCCCATGTTAGCAACAGCACGCCGTCTTCTTCTGCTGTTATTGATGTCGTCGCCTTGGACTCTCACAAAAACTGATTGGCTGCAATACGTCACATGTTTGTCCTGTAGCTCACGTAGGAAGATTTTTTTTTTGAGCGCTTGAGGCAGGATTACGACGCGCACAAAATTAAGACCTCTTTAAAAAATTAAGACTTCAACACAATAATTCAACAAATTTAAGACTTTCTTAAGGCCTAAAATCGGGATTTTTAAATTTTAGATTTTTTTTAAGACTTTTTAAGACCCCACGGAAACCCTGTATACATTTTATAAAATTGTGTTGTTTTTTTTTTTTTTTGTAGCTTAGGTTTGGCAAAGTGTAAGTAAATGTTTGGTTCCACCATTATCAAATATTAGAATATTATGTTCTGTCTTAATTTTTAATCTTGATTTTGTGATACACACCTGACAACTGGCCAAACTCTGGTTTAATGTCAAACCAGTTTAACAATGTAAACAGAAAATGTACCATCTTGCCATTTTGGGCCATTTAAAGCAGGTGTGTCAAACTCAGTTACAAAAGAAGGCCAAAATTAATAATTTATTTCAAACCAAGGGTCAATTTATGTTAACACATTAACTCCAGTCAAATATATGACATCTCTTTTTGGTTGCAGGATCCTCAACAATGATTTAATTGGTCTCATTTTATGTTCTCCATCACATTTTCCACAAAATTATAAATTACAGTAAAAAAAAATCTAACTGAAATCGTTTGGGCTGCAAGTTCTCCAACTGTCATTAGAAGTATGCTCAGATTTTAAGTGCAAGGAAAGCAATGAACATATTTTATCTTGTAAAATATCATCTTGGAGGTCAGCACGGTGGCACAACTGGTAGAGCTGCTGCCTCTCAGTGAGAAGGTTGCTGGTTCAAATCCCGGTCCGGGCATCTTTCTGGGTGGAGTTAGCATGTTCTCTCCTTGCATGAGTGGGTATTCTCCGGGTACTCCGTTTTCCTCCAACAGACCAAAAACTTGCATGTTAAGCTGATTGGTAACTCTAAATCGTCCCTAGGTGTGAGTGAAAGTGAATGGTTGTTTGTTTTGTTTGTCTCTATGTGAACCCTGTAATGGACTTGCAACCTGTCCAGGGTGTACCCCGCCCCTCGCACAATGATTGCTGGACATGGGCACTGGCGACCCCCGTGACCCAAAGTGGAAGAAGCAGTTAATAGATGGATGGATCTTGGAGGTCAGATACAATGTTAACAAGGGCCATATTTAGCCCCAGAGCCATCAGTTTGAAACATGTGATATAATGTTAAAAATAAAATATTACATTATTTTTTGTTTTAAACCTTTTCCCCGGTACTCGGAAGTAAATATATAAGCAAATAGATATAATTATGTCAAAATAATATGCCAAAAGGATAATTTCCTGTAAGGTCCATCACAGAATGTAAGGTTCTTCTTGAAGAATGCATAAAAAAGAAAATCCAGCAAGTAATTTGTTTATATTTGGCCATTTGGTTTAATTATTTTAAAATGAGTTGCAAGAAGAATATATCAATAAATAAATACTTTCATTTGCAGCAGCTAATTTTCCGAATTCTGATATTTTAGGGAGACATCTGTTCCTCTTTCACATATATCAGGAGAAACAAATGTCTGTTCTCTCCAAGAGGCTAAATTGTTAACTTAATACATAATCCATTTATTTACTTGCAGGGTATGTACCAGAAATGTATCTGGGAAGTAGCAGGTACAATTATGAATTGCTGCCAGTCTTTTTCCATCAACACTTTTCTAAAATGTAATCTTACTTTGAATATATTCCTTAAAGTGTTGCCTAGGTGTCTGTCTTTCTATCATAAAAGCATCATACATTTCAGTTTCAAACTGTAACCTGAGACCACAACCAGAAGTTGGTTTGGTGTTTCTGCTCAGTTTAATTGTTGGTGAAAAACGTAAGAAGAGTGATTGTTATTCTGTAAACTCCTTATAAACTGTGCAGCCAGGGTTATTATGTTTTGAAACTAACCCATGAAAAGTGCAGACATGCTTTAATAAAGAGCACCCCCCATTTTCTCCCAAAAAAAAGTGTAATTTTATCCAGTGCACAGGAATAACTATCTGGTCATTGGTGTGTTCCAGCTTTTTATTCAAAGCCTTTTCAAACAATTTTATTCAAACAGTTTGTCAATGAAGGCACTCCTCTACTGATAATTTGCCTTATTCAGTGGATCAAGAATGCTTCTATTTCTTCAGAACTTGTTTCACTTTCAACACTGTTTTCGAGGGACGGTTGTTGATTGGAAATAATTGCAACAATCTTTATTTTTGTCCCCGACGTGATGCAAAGAGGAGGGATTGGAAATATTCTCTGTCCAATTGTTCATACATATGTGCATGTTGTGAGCATACCTTAAAAAATGTAACTGCGATACCAACTTCCATCATGGTGTGTGAAAGTCCAGGTGTGAGAAATATTTCCTGTTAAAAACTGGGTTGCCAAGTCAAAAGAAAAGAAAACCATCGCCATTTATAAACTGGCCACCCCTGTCATTTGAGGAAAAGTATTGTTTTCTCAACTGATTGGGGTGGTTGAAGATTTATCTATGGCCGCCAGGGCTACATAGGCCTACCCTTGGCTTCGCCATTGCACCTGGTGGTGGATAAACTTGCTCAACTCAAAAGGATCCATCACTTGGCGCTGCCTCGAACAAGCAAGAAAAAATGAAAATAAAAACTCCGTTATACACATTGTAACTTCTACCCATTTGAATTTCTTGCACAAAAACATTGAGGTTTACTTGCATTCCCTGTTCAAATCCAGTCCAAAAAGTCATGTATTTTGAAAAATACATCCATCCATCTTACTTTTTGTGTTGTGGGGATGCAGTCACTGTGCAAAGGGCAGGGGACACACTGGACAGGTCTCCAGTCCATCGCAGGGACACACAGAGACAAATGGGACAACCAGTCACTCTCTCACTCTCACCTAGGTACAAGTTAGAGTTACCTATCAGCCTAATATGCATGTTTTGGTCTGTGAGAGGAAACCAGAGAAACTTTGGAGTACCCGAAGAAAACCCATGGAGAGAACATGTAAACTCCACCAAGCATTCATTATCTAAACCCCTCAGTTATGGGGTAACATGGTGTATTATTTTACTTAAACATTTTTTTTTTGCACATCCAGTTCCTCATCAAATAAAACTGCTTGAATTGAGGAAAGAACCTCCCTTCCATTTTAAAATGATTCTTAGTAAACCTTTCTGTTGTCAAATGTACAAGCACTGTGTGTCTGTAGGTTTTTGAGTCCGTCAAAATAAAAGCCTATCACATGTATGCACAGTGTCACAGTCTGGGTAGATAACATAATTACGACGCCACAGCAATCACAGAGAAACTGTTCAGACTCGTAATTGTCACATCTCCAGCCAGACAGCTTGGCAGCTCATTGGACATGTTCCTGCTTTTTTCTTCCACAAATGTTATGGAAAATTGTAAGAAAAGAGAATGCAAGAGCAGAAATAATAGAATTATATGGAAGGGGGCAGCAGCAGATTTGGGGGAAGGTGTGCACATTCCTGTTCCACTGAAGCACAGGTTGGCCTGAAGTACAGATGCTGCCTTTCAAGTGTTTTTGGAAAAGTCCTCTTGTCTGTTTGCCTTAGGACATGTTGTGGAGAAAGTAAAGCTTTAGTTTAACTCTACAAAATTGCTTTTTGTGTGTACTCTCGCACATTTTTCTAAAATTTTTAACTTTCCCCTTCTCTTACAAAACATTCAAATTAATTTTTTTTTCAATTAATTTTTTTAGCAGGATGAATCAAAATTTAAAAGCAAATATTTATTATTGGTTGTTTAAAAAAATCAGTTTCAAGTTATTTCAATGATCCTTGTGAGGTTTTTTTGCCATAAAAGGGTATAAAGATATATATTTGTCTGCAAAGTGTTTGCATTGATTTCTATTAATACAATGTTGTAATATTGTGTTGGAAAAAAAAATAGTTATCCCACTATGGGTTTTATAATTTGCTTGAAATTTTGTCTCACCTATTTACCGCCTGTAAAATCAGAAGTAGAGTGAGGAGAAAATATGTTACAGTCCTTGTTAAATAAAACGAGTAGCTGCATGATAGCATGGAAACTCTAATGCAGAGGCTGTTTAACAGGATAAATTGCATTGTTAAATGCCGCTGTACGCTTATCTACACAGGCAGGAGCTGCAGATCTGAAGAAGCTCCTGACAGTGCCAGTTAGGTTGGTAAGTTCAGATGTGACAGATCCCATGAGTGTTTATAGGTTTAATGTTTTATAAAACATGCATTAGTGGGGTGTAATATAAAACTAATCCTGACATTTCAGCAGGGTTTATGGGTGTGCAGTGACAGGCTTTCTGCATTTACAGGGATACATCAAAGAGGGTTACGTGAGGAAGAACATAAATAAACACGTGGTCTTTTCTGTGATAGTGGCAATTTTACAAATAAACATTTTACAACCAGATTTACTGTTCAGTGAATCAGTCAAAATTCATCAAGATGTAATATTCTCAACTCTAAAATTAAATAAATGATATTATTTTGTGTATGTTTTTTAATCATTTTTTTTTTGTCAGTTGAAATCAGCCACATACTTTATTATAACTGGAACACCAAAATAAAAGAGGGTCAACTCTGCAGATGTGCCATAAAATACCACACAGTTTCTGTTTGGATAACCAAGCAAGTTGTTATCAGAGCACATAAAGAATGTTCAAAGAGTGCCAGGTTTGAAATATCTATCAAAATCACTAAAATGCCACAATTAGGAATGTGACCATCCACATTTTTTTTCAACTTCCGATCCCAATACCTAAGGGCCTGTTTACACGGCGTGTATTTTGAGTGTAACCGCTACTTTCTCGTTGCGTCTTTGCTTATCGCCTACACGACGCTGCTGGCCCCCATCTTTGCATCCGATACTTTCCTGATCCACCTCTCAGGGTGTAACTTTTTTGCAGACCCCCCGCTCATAATGTAAACATCTCCTGCTGAGCTTTTGTGTTGCGCGCTGCGCGCAGCTCGCACGCGCGGACAGTCTAGGGCAGGCGGACATTTCACGTGTCACGCTGCAAAATATAACAGTTTAACAATAATAAACAGTATTTATGTTGGCGTGGGAGATGTTTAAATTTATCTGAACTACAGTATCTATCTGGACTCGTTACATTTTTTAAACAGTGCGTAACATGCTGTGAAAATGAAGACACCAGGTTTATTTTTTATTTATTTATTTATTCAGCACCACAAACTTTACGTAACACAAACACTGAGAATTAAACTGAACACTATTAAAACACGTGAACCGAACTGTAACTACGTTAATGAACTGGACTCTTGCTGTGTGTTCATCTGGACCCATCAGAACCGGTCTGCCTGTTGGAACGACAGCTTCTCCACCTGGCAGAAATAAATAAAAAAATAAAAACTCCGTTGTTGTGTGATCAAATTAAACACAAGCAAACATTATATTAAGAACGTTGATTTACCTGCTGTAAGTCAGCTGTTTATCACGGAGTAAAGTCCGGTTCTGGTCCACAGTCCACTCAGCGTCTGGTGTGCAGCTTGTTAGATGAAGCAGTCCCGCTTGGTGTCAAATCTGTCGACTCCTATCCAAAATCCAGCTTTAACTTGTTGTTAGCTCAACTTTTAGCACAAAAGAAAGTAGCAGACTGCCAGCAGAGTGAGGCAGCACGCATGCGCAGTGGGTGAAGGTTCAGTAGCACGCATGCGCAGTGGGTTAAAGAGGGGGTGCATGAGGGAGGGGGGAGATTCGAGCAGATCCGTGTCAATGCAAAACTTTTAATCTCATTAACATATCCAAAAGTTACGTTTCCCCCCACAGTGTCCGTGTAAACAGGGCCTAAATCTGGATATCGCCCAATACCGATATTATTCCAATATCATCATCATTGATTTTATATGAGGTTATAATAATCTTCTCTCTACAGGCAAGTACAAGTTGTACAAATATTTGCATGCATGTCCAAAAAGGCAACTTGAGGTAAGTTTTATTAATGTTGGTTAAGTTTCAAAGTTAGAATTAAATCCTGTTTACACAAAACATGTTTTCCCCCCTAGCTTTAATGTCAGAGTCAGTCAGAGTCGGAGATTTATTGTCATACACACCGCATGTGATACATGTGGTGGAACAAGATTATGTACACAGGGTCCCAGGTACACCCAACAAAAGTATAACATGTAAAATAAAAACACCAATAAGATCTAAGACATGAACTAAGAAAAACATCAACTAAATGTACACTAAGCACTAATAGTATAAAGTCAATAAAACATCATGTCAAAGTGGATATTAAAGTCAATATTAAAGGGATTAAATGACTTCAAACATCTGTTAAGTTCATGGCAAAAATCAACAAAAACATGTTCCGTTTTTTTTTTTTTTTTTTTAGTATTTTACATTGCTTTATAATATAGCTGTTTTTGCTTCTTTTTTAAATATAATTTTATTTTGTTTTTCAATTCATATGTTTTTTATGATTGTCTACTGTTGTACTGATAAATATCTCCTGGAGGGTAAAATTACACTATATATTGAATGCAAATATTCAGTCAAGCTGCGAAGCAGACGTCTGATTTCAGTCAGCAACATTCTGTCTGCTCTTCCTCCGAGACGGGCAAACTGAGCGTGGCTGACCGAAATCAGACTGCCCGCTTTGGACTGAGCGAGAGGTTACCGTTAAACAATCCTTGTGCTCTTTTAATGTGGTGCTTTTTCAAATGTTTCCCGGGCGCTTTCTATGGCTGCCCAATGCACCACCTGGTGGTGGTTGGGTTAAATGCAGAGACAAATTTCGTCTTGTATGGGAAACATACACAGATGACAAAAATGTGACATTTATTTATTTATTTAACAAGTTTGATGTATTGTAGTGTAGGTCGCGACCGAGCTTCCCCCTCTCTGTATAACGGCTCTGCAGACATTGCACATTGCTGTCTTGTGGTGTTAGTGTAAAATACTTTCACACAGCAGACATGTTACGATGAAAATCTAAAAAAATTAAGTCTGGTCCTCTGGACATTCAAAAAACAAAACAAAACAATTGTAGAAATGTTTTGTCTTTCATCCAAAATACTTATTTGGTCTGAGGATATGTATTCAGCTCAGTCTTATAAATAGCACCTTCTCAGAGTGGATCAGCAAGCCCATGCTTTCCAAACAGCAACTGTGTCAACTCTTGAAACTGTGCCTGCAGTCAACCTATTTCACGTATGGGGAGCAATATTATAGACAGAAACATGGGTGTGCTATGGGGTCTCCAATGTCTCCTATTGTTGCCAACATGTACATGGAGGAGGTGGAAAAGAGAGTTTTGACCTCCTTTTCAAGGACACCATCAATCCATTGTTTCAGGTATGTTGATGATACCTGGTTTAAAATTAAATATCATGAAGTCCAACATTTCACTGATCACATCAACTCTGTGGATAAATATATCAAGTTCACACGAGAAGATGTAAAAAAGTGTCAGGTTGGCTTTCTTGGATTGTGAGGTATCAGTTTATGATAGAGGAAATTTGCAAACTGAGGTGTACCGCAAACCCACCCACACAGACCAGTATTTGTAGTTTGACTACCATCATCCTCTGGAGCACGTTAGGAGTCATCAGGACGCTGTTCCACAGAGCAGACAGCATCCCCACTATCTCCGGAGCCAGGCAGAAGGAGAAATCCCTCACAAGACAGGCTCTAGAGAGATGTGGATATCCTAACTGGGCCTTCCTGAAAGCAGAGAAGAAACTCAAGCAGGACTCCAGCCCGCCATCAGGTGAAACGGAAGAAGCCAGACCTGTAGGAGTCCTGCCTTCCCCTCCAGCAACCTCAAGCAGCAGCTAATCAGCTGATTAGCTACACCTGCACCTGCCTCCTAGACCTTCACCTCCTGCTCTACTTAAACCACAACCAGACGTTCAGCCAACGCTCGAACATTGATTACCTTGGGTAATGTTGTGACAGCCACAGATTCTTAGTTACTGACTCATCTGCACTAACCTGTTTGCCTTTTGCCCGTTTGTTCAGCTCCTGTTCCGTCCTGCTTGCCCGCCTGTCTCCAAGGCTGCGTCTGGTTGCCAATCCTGCACACCGAATCCATAACTAAGGACTCATTCAGGACATCTTTATCTCCCTTCATTCAAACTGTACTCATCCACTGGACCCCTGTCATCTCTGGATTTCGCCCTCAGTGAATTCATTATCCAACGTCGCCTGCAAACATTCAACAGTAAGGACAAATACAACTTTAGTCACAATTATCAAAGAACCATCTGGATCACAGGATATTCACCGCCTCTCCTCTTCTCTCCCCACAGCCTACTCCAATTCCAGCACTTGTGAATAAAATATCACTTTTGTACTTGCTTGTCCTCGTGTTCTTTGGTCTGCCATTTGGGGTCAAAATATCTGTCATCACGTTAGAATGTTCGAGCCAACCAGACCCTCAAGGCCAGACCAAAGACAGTCAGAGGGACCAAGCAATATTAGCTCTACAGGCCCGGAGTGAACATAACGAGCAAACTCTAACTAAACTTCTCACCCAACAGAGTGAACTTGGTAGCATGATACATGCTGTTGGACAACAAGTCGCCGCCATGACTACCAAAGGCCCCGAACCACTCCGTCCACCCGAACCAACTCCAGTTTCAGTCCAAGCATCAACATACAGACATGAACCTGATGTCAGACCTACCAAACTCTTTGGTGGAGACTCCAAGCTGGTGGGTGGTTTCCTCCTCCAATGTGAGCTCGCGTTCAACCAAGCACCCATCAGGTATGGCTCCGACTCGTCCCACATCTCCTATATTGTCTCTGCCCTGAAAGGCGACGCTCTGCAGTGGGCCACTGCTCATCTCCGCGCACGTTCTTTGTCCTCCCTGTCCTTCACAAACTTTATAAGAGACTTTAAACTAGCCTTCGATCACCCCTTGTTGCAAGAGGAAGCGCAACAAAGATTATTCACAATCAGACAGGGTTCAAGATCTGTCGCCGAGTTCTCCATCCGTTTCCGGGTGATCGCGGAAGAGTCAGGCTGGGGAGAGATTGCACTAAAAAGCGCTTTCTGAAATGCGCTTAATGACAACATTAAGGACCAAATCGCCATACAAGAGCCTCCCCAGGATTTAGAAGATCTAATCTGTCTCGCAATTAGAATCGACACTCGAAACAGAGAACGTAAATTGGAAAGGACTACAAATCCTGGAACCGTCCCTCAACCGGAAGTAATTCCCCGACACCAGTCTTCCCCGAACCAGAGCCTATGCAGGTGGGTCGGGCAAAACTGTCCCCTGAGGAAAGACAATGTAGATTATCTGCAAATGAGTGTCTATACTGTATTGTGGAAAAAGTGGCCACTTTGTGAAAAACTGTCAGCTCCGTTTAAAAGGCCAGAACCACCAATAAATCAGGAGATATTGGTGGGTAATTTAACTTCAACTCCTGAGAAAAATTTATGTCTCCCTGCTACTGTTTACAGTATTTTGAAAATTGATTCTTTTTCCACTCAGGCTTTAATTGACTCTGGTGCAGAACAGAATTTGATTTCCTTGGATATTGTGAAGTTTCTTAACCTACCCATGCTTCCTTTAAACAGCTCTGTCAGTGTCAGAGGCCTCACTGGACAGAACATCACCTCCATCTACCATTGGACTCAAAACATTCACCTGGTGCTGTCAGGTAACCATCATGAGAGATGTGATTTTTTTTTCATTTTTGATTCCCCTAAGCCCCAATTGATTTTAGGTTACCCATGGCTGCTAAAACACAAACTAAAGATTAACTGGAAAAATAACATGATTGAACATTGGGGTGAGGCCTGTTTAGTCGATTGTTTACGTTCTGCCATCTCTTCTGGTTCTGTCTCACCTCCCAGTAAAGAAGAGATTGACCTTTCCAGAGTGCCCTCCGTATATCATGTGCTTGCCCCAGTTTTTAGTAAACAGAAAGCCATCTCCCTACCACCTCACTGACCTTATGATTGCCCCATAGATCTCCTTCCTGGTGCCCCTCTGCCGTCTAGCAGACTGTACAACCTGTCGGGCCCAGAGAGGGAGACGATGAGGCAATAAATAGAGGAAACTTTACAGTCAGGTATTATCCGCCTGTCTACTTCTCCCCTCGGTGCAGGGGTTTTCTTTGTTTCAAAGAAAGATAAGACTTTGAGACCCTGCATCGACTTCAGGGGACTTAACAACATCACTATTGAAAATAAGTATCCCCTTCCTCTAATTGACTCTGTGTTTGAATGGCTTCGGGACTCCAGAATGTTCACTAAACTAGATCTCTGCAACGCCTATCACTTATTGAGAATTCGAGAAGGGGACGAATGGAAGACTGCTTTTAAGACACCCCTAAGGCACTATGAGTACTTGGTCATGCCCTTTGGACTCTCTAACGCCCCTGCCGTTTTTCAAAACTTAATCAATGATGTCCTGAGAGATTTCCTGGATGATTTTGTGTTTGTTTATCTTGATGATATTTTGATTTTTTTCTAAGGACCCCGCTTAGCACACCAGACATGGCAAAGCAGTTCTCCAAAGGCTTCTGGAGAACAAATTATATGGAAAGCTGAGAAATTTGAATTCTCTGTGCCTTCTGTGCCCTTTCTAGGATTCATTTTTGAAAAAGGACAGGTTCGATTCGATCCAGAGAAGATAAAAGCAGGTGGCAGAGTGGCCCACACCCCAGGACCAAAGACAACTCCAACGGTTTCTGGGCTTTGCAAATTTCTACCGACGCTTCATCAAAAACTACAGTCAGGTAGCCTCGCCATTAACACAACTCACCTCTCCCATCCGTAAATTTGTCTGGACCCCAGAGGTGGAGGCCGCCTTCCAGGAACTTAAGAGGCTCTTTTCATCTGCTCCCATACTTTCCCATCCGGACCCTCATCGTCAGTTCATCGTGGAGGTGGATGCATCCGCTACAGGTGTGGGAGCGGTGCTCTCACAGCGATCCCCTACGGATGGTAAGATCCACCCCTGCACTTTCTTTTCTCTGCGTTTGTCCCCTGCTGAACGCAATTACGATGTGGGTAACAGAGAACTGTTGGCCATCAAGATGGCTCTTGAAGAATGGAGACACTGGTTGGAGGGGGCTGAATTACCATTTGTGATATGGACAGATCACAAGAATCTTACCTACATTCAAGGAGCAAAGAGGCTCAATGCCTGTCAAGCATGTTGGTCTTTATTTTTTGCACGCTTCAATTTCTCCATCTCATACATACCCGGTTCTCATAACATTAAACCTGATGCTATTTCCCGCCAGTTCTCCTCTTCAGAGACCAAATCACCGGAGACTATTCTACCCCACTCCTGCACTGTGGCAGTCATGACCAGGGACATTGAGAGAGAAACCTTGGAGGCCCAGAAGACCGAACCAGACCCAGGCATTGGTCCCCCAGGGAGGAAGTATGTTCCCTATGCAGCCATCAGCAAAGTCCTCCATTGGATCCATTCAGCCAAGTTCTCCTGTCATCCAGATATGAGTTGCACCCTCTCTTTGACAAAAAGACATTTCTTGTGGCCTAACATGGAGAGGGATGTCAGACAATACGTGTCTGCCTGCACCACTTGTGCGTGTAACAAGGCCACTAACAAACCCCCAGGAGGTCTCCTCCTTCCACTCCCTACGCCTGGGCGTCCGTGGTCCCACATAGCCCTGGACTTTGTCACCGGACTGCCTGTTTCTGAGGGTAATTCAGTTGTATGTACAATCATCGACCGTTTCTCCAAAGCCGTACACTTCATACCCCTAGTGAAACTACCCTCAGCATCCGAGACAGCACAGATCATGGTCAAACATGTTTTTCGTCTGCATGGTATACCTCTTGATATTGTTTCCGACAGAGGCCCTCAATTCATCTCCCAAGTTTGGAAGGCCTTCTGTCAAGCTCTGGGAGCCACCTCTAGCCTGACGTCGGGTTATCACCCTCAGTCGAATGGACAAACTGAGAGGTGTAACCAAGAGCTCGAAGCCGCTTTGAGGTGTGTTATTGAACATAATCCTACCACCTGGAGCCAACACCTGCCTTGGGTTGAGTATGCTCATAATTCTCAAGTTTCGTCCGCCACTGGTTTGTCCCCGTTTGAGGCCTCTTTGGGATACACTCCGCCCTTATTTCCCTCACAAGAAACTGACATTTCTGTTCCCTCTGTCCAGCATCATCTCCGTCGGTGTCGCAGGATTTGGCGCCAGACCAGGGCAGCTCTTCTCAGGACGGCTGAACAAAACAAGCGGTTTGCTGACCGCCACCGTTCTTCTGCTCCCGATTACCAGGTGGGGCAGAAGGTTTGGTTGTCCACCAGAGACATTAAATTAAAGGACACTCCCAGGAAGCTGGCCCCCAGGTTCATTGGCCCCTTACCGATTGTCAGGATCATTAATCCTGCTGCTGTCCGACTTCAACTGCCTTCCACCCTACGTATCCATCCCACGTTCCATGTCTCTCAAATTAAACCCGTCTCCACCAGCCCACTTCACCCTCCTGCCGACCCTCCTCCTCCGCCTCGTTTCATCAACAATGATCCTGTCTACTCCGTCCGGTGCCTGCTGGACGTGCGTCGCATGGGTCGACAACTCCAGTACCTGGTGGATTGGGAGGGCTATGGCCCCGAGGAGCATTTGTGGGTTCCCCGCTCCTTCATTCTGGACCCCTCCCTTATCTCTTCTTGTTACAGGGACCACCCGGACAGGAGATCGCCTAGAGGCGATGCTAGAGGAGGGGGTACTGCAGGAGTCCTGCCTTCCCCTCTAGCAACCTCAAGCAGCAGCTAATCAGCTGATTAGCTACACCTGCACCTGCCTCCTAGACCTTCACCTCCTGCTCTACATAAACCTCAACCAGACGTTCAGCTAACTCTCGAACATTGATTACCTTGGCTCCTGTTCCGTCCTGCTTGCCCGCCCGTCTCCAAGGCTGCGTCTGGTTTCCAATCCTGTACATCGAATCCATAACTAAGGACTCATTCAGGACATCTTCATCTCCCTTCATTCAAACTGTACTCACCCACTGGACTCCTGTCATCTCTGGATTTCACCCTCAGTGAATTCATTATCCAACGTCGCCTGCAAACATTCAACAGTAAGGACAAATACAACTTTAGTCACAATTATCAAAGAACCATCTGGATCACAGGATATTCACCGTATCTCCTCTTCTCTCCCCACAGCCTACTCCAGTTCTAGCACTTGTAAATAAAATATCACTTTTGTACTTGCTTGTCCTCGTGTTCTTTGGTCTGCCATTTGGGGTCAAAATATCTGTCATCATGTTACCGGAGGGAGCGGAGGAGAATCCGGAGGTCTCGGTTCGGGCCTTCTTTCAAAATCAGCTAAAGTTCCAGAGTGAAACCGTTAATGCCATTACTTTTCATCGGGTTCACCGCCTCGGTGCTAAACGGCCTGGGAACAGTAGACCGCGCCCAATAATAGCTAAATTCGAACATTATAAACAAAAGGAACAGGTTAAAAGCCGAGGTAGGGAACTGCATAACACCCACTTTAGCATGAACGATCAATATCCTACAGAAATTCTTTTTTTTTTTCCTTTTATAGATGGCCTCCCTTCTCACCTTACAGCCATCCTCTCACACCGATATGAATTTTTTTTAATAGAGAGAAAGGAAAGATAGAAAGAAAGACAACAAAACACTACAATTATCAACAAAAAGAGCACAAAACCAACACACCCAACCTCCGTCCGCAATCCTGCAAAGCACATGACAGAACACAGCAACGAAACACACATGCATAAAGACTAATAATATTCATGACCTTGCAGTAGATTTCCATAAATAAACATACCCATACCTACAAATATAAATACAGTATACATACATATACATTCATATCACATATCCATCTATATATCTGCATATGATATCTACATATACATCCCTGCATCCATTTGTGTGTGGCTGTGAGCATGCATAAGTGAATAAGGTTCCTCCAATAGAACATTCAGTAGCGACCGTGAAGCATCAGAGATCCGTCCCCCCAAGGCCCGAGGCAGACGAAGGGGCAATCAAAGCCTAAGACCCCAAGAAGGACCCTGAGCCCAGAGTCCCCAGGGCCACCCGAACAGGACGAGCCACTCACCCACTCCCCAGATCCGACCAAGGGGGAGAACTGGACGAGCTCCACCAGCGACTACACACAGTGAACCCCGCGGGACCAACAGTGACAAACCCACCGGCCCCCGCCGGAGCCCACCGTACTGATGTAGCCCCAGGCCCGGGCACAGAGGCCCGGGCACCGGGGACGGCCAGACCCGATAGGACCAGAGGACCCAAGCTCCACCAGGTAGCCACCAGGCCGACCCACGCCCAAGCACCCAACCCCCGAAAGCGACAGCAAGGGCTCCCAACAGGCCCGCGGGCAAAGGGACACCCACCCGGGGGCCATGTGACAGGAGCGCAACACCAAGTAGCCTCAGATGTAACAGAGAGGGGGCAGTCCAAATCCCAACCTGACAATTAGACATTCATACACAGACACACTCACTCAGACCCACCCTCATCCTCACTCACACAATGACAAACAATAACGACATGTTCCATTCATAATCCCGATGCACACTCTATACTGCCTAGGTCCAAGACATGTATCCACCCCATACATGGGGCAGCCCACACCCAAGCCCAGGAGGTAGGCCCATTCATTCTGGGGTGGAGAGTAGCCGACATCCAAGATCCGGCCCAACCCTCGCCATGCCGACAACACAAGACACACGAGCCCAAGCGGCCACAAGGAGAGCGCAATGCCAGCCCCGCCCACGGCAAACCCCCAGGCCCTGAACTCCCTCATAGCCTAGGACAACCCCCGACGGTCCACTCCCAGATTGTCCGCCAGGCAACCAGGGGAGTAAGAGAAAAATAAATAAATAAATAAATAAATAAATAATATATGTATATATATATACTGTACAGTATAT
>JBBPBX010069259.1:0-10127 GCA_038048925.1 Garcialebias charrua
TCAAAGATGGCAGGGGACATGTGTCTCTTCAAGGGGCGATGCATGAACTAGCTGGCACGTTAAAGCAACTGAAAGTGAAATAGCTAGCTAACTTAGCTGTGGTGATGGAGGATTTGAGCGCAGATGAGATTTGCAGAAGGCGAATGACACGACTGGTAGGAAGACAGACATCTCAACCTAGCACCCCTATTACATCTCCACAAAGAGGGACTCCACCTGGACCCCTTCCTGGACCCTCAAGTGTTGTACTCCAACCCATACCTCTGCCTTTCAATCAGTGGGGTTCAGTTTCCACAGTGGTTCCCCTTTATTTTATATGTGATGACCTAAATCACCCTCTCCACCCTTTACGGGTTTGTTTACGTGCTTGTTTTCTCCACTGTTTCATTGCTGCTGTGGAGTCTTGGTTAAGGAAGAGTGAGGGTGATGATAAATGTAATGAATGTGGTTCTGCCCAGCTCTGACTGGAGGAAAGATGCCTCCTCCCTGAGCCCCGCAGATAAAGTGTTGTGTAGCATAGGGTGGAAGGGGAGCGTAAGAAGCAGCCAAAAATAAATAAACACAAAATCCCTCAAAGGTCACTCCACTTGAGTACCTTTCAATGTGTGAAACTACTTTCCTGCATTATGTTGCATAAATACATACACACTTGGCCACTTGAGTAGAATTGTTGTAATATCATTTTTTCTGCCTATTTATTTATTTTTTTAACAAACACGAAGCGCAGAAGGCATTAACCAATTACATGTGCTTTAAGTTAGTGGTGCAGCAAGGGTTACCCAGTGTTTTCACTTACCAGCGTGACTAATGGAAAGGAGTTTTGTTCTGTATCTGCAACAATGAAACCCTGCACTTTAACATATTGCTGCTGGCTCAGCAGGATCTGTCCTGCTCATTTAACCCCTTCACCTCATGTCCAGACCAGTTTTTCTACGCTAACTTGCTTTTACTCATTCATTCTCCAGGGCAGACGTAAGGGCGTTAGTTCCCCATTTTTGCAGAACTGAATAATTTTATTTTCCTGAATTATTATTAATCATGATTTCCCTCAAAGTTTAGTTGCACGTGGAACTCTTCTTTGTGGAGTACTTTTTTCTTTTTATAGGCGATCCAACAACACAAAAGACACAAAGAAGTTCACTGTCCTTTTTACAAGACTCAGGAGACACAATAAGTCAGTGTGCGTGTTTGTGTGCCTACCGTCGTGTATGCATATGCCCACATGCCTGTGTGTGTGTGTGTGTGTGCAGCCATTGCCGTGTAAATGTGTCTGCGAGACAGCAGTCTATTTACGAGCCACTGCAGCTGGTGTCTAGCGTCTGGACCCTGTCACGATCCCTGACACTGTCACTGGCTAACAAGTAGGACTTACTGTGCCAGGCAAGCACCCTCTCGCTTCTTTCTCCCCCTTCTGGTTTATACACAGTTTTTTGTCTCCACTGTAAAATCTTATATGATATATTTTTAAACACTTCTAATAATCGAAGCCATGAAGTTCTACTTTTTTAATAAGGTAGGAGTACTGCAGGGTACAATCATGTTTAGAAGTTTCCTGTAGGCAGAAAAAGCATAATAAAATTAAGAAAGCACAACTTCCATTTTATGAATTAGCTTCCATTTGCCAGATGAACATTATTTAAATGAATAATCTTCCTTTGACTTGTTGAATTTAGTCATCATGACTCTTTTCTTTTATCAGTTTTCTTATTTCCGACTCGAGCCTTCCTGAAAATGTGACTGATCTAAACCACACAATGATTCAGGTCCTGGCACTTCTTCCACTAGTTCAGTTTACATATCTTTGTTTCACTCTTCTTCCTACACCCCTATGTGCAGATCATTCTTAGGCCAATTCCCTTTTCCACCCTTATGCCGACACCTACCTCATGACCCCTAATTTCATATGGCTTGGAGTAACAGTTAAGATATTCCAATGCAACATGAGTGACAAAGTCATTTGTCGTCAATCATCACTGACTTATTTTACAAAAACGGACATCACACCCAATTGCCCATATAGACTGTTTTGACTATCGTCCTAAATATGTGCTCACAGGAATTGTTATGGCCATGCTGGAAGACAAACAAAAAGCAATACTAGAGGAGGCACATGGATCGAGACAAGTTTTATCTGTGATATTTATTTACTGAGTCTGATTTAGCAGAAACTGTGGAAAAATGCAATGTGACATAAATTAAAATATGTATATACTGTACACTTGAGTCGGCTGATGAACGATGATACTGACCGAAATTGAGGTTACAGTATTTAGCAACTTTCACGTGAATGTGAGGAATTGGACCAATGATCCAAATCAATTGCCAATAATACAGAACAATAATGCAGAGCATAATAGATCAAAATTCAAAAGCAATCATTTCTTAATTAAGAAATATGTTGCTATTTTCATCATTATCTTAGTTGTGGACAAATGACAACAATACAAAACCAAATACTGTACATCATTTCACTTCAAAACTAAACTTTTTTTATTTTTTAGGCAATAAAACAATTTTATCAGGGAAAATGAATATTGTTTTGTTTTTATTTAACACCAAAAGTAATGTATTGTACTAACTTCTGCTAAACATTTCAATGTTGTCTTCTACTAGTAAATATATGTTTAATTGAGAAAATGCATTCATTGGGAGAGTTATTTAAAAGTGCACCTCATACCCCTTCATTTCACAGTGTGTATCGGAAAATATTCAGTTCAGTTTATTTATATAGTGCCAAGTCACAACAGAAGTCATTTCAGGGCACTGAACAGAAACATTTGTTTATAAAATAATGAGTTAACAGAAACATTCATATAAAATAATAATGTAACACTATTTATCTGAGGAGCAGACTGCTTTGAGTCTAACTTCATCACAGAACTCTCATCTTGAGCAAGCATGAAGGCAACAGTGGAAAGGAAAAACTCCCTCATGATGAAGAAACCTTTTGCAGAGCCAGGCTCAGGACAAGCGGCCATATGCTTCGACTGGCTGGGTTTGGTAGGAACAGATACACAATGGCAGGTCAAGAATCACATAAGATAGAAATAGTATCAAATGAAAACGTTGGTTCCCTTATCAGTCAGTTCACTGCGGTGCAACATATGACATGGGAATTGTGCCCCCGCGCGGTTCACCTGAAGTAATACTATCACACCTTTTAAGGCAAGTGAGCGTCAACGTCACCAGGGGGCCCCGCCCCCCTGGTATAAGAGACGTGACGCATCACGTTCTGTCTCTTTTTGCCCTTCACCTCGCTTCACACCTGAACATCGCAGGACACCGTCTCGAGTGATTGAACCGCCCGACCAGGAGGTGAGCGTGCTCCCCACCGAGGGCGTCACTGAAGAATTCCCTGCGAGCACTTCGTTTAGCGGACGCTAACTAAGTGTCGACGACGTTTGTAGCATCGGCTAGACGTACATCTCTGCTGTTTCGTCGCCCAGTTTAGTAGGACGCTAACTGCGCCACGTGCCTACTTGTTAGCTAACGGAACTAACGGCTAGCCCACACGAACAGCACAGCGAGAAGAATTCTTCTAACCCTGTTTAGCTCGCGCTAACTGGCTTCCACTCGACGAACCCTGTTTAGCTTTCTCTTAACTGGCTTCCACTCGACGCCTTTTCTCGACAATGGCTCCTGAGAAAGGCAATAGGAAATCGAAGAACTCCCAACAAGGCCGGCAGCAGACCAGCGAGCCCTGGTTCCCGGCCTTGCCCTAGCAAATGTGGCTACTTCATTTCATCGTCGGACACACACGACACCTTCCCGAATTGCTTGGGAATGGTCCATGCCAAGACAGTTTTGGATTCCCCTGAGTCGTGCTCTCACTGCAGCCAGCTGTGCGAGACAATTCGACTGAGACGCATAGACTTCGTGGCCAAGGCCATGGGCAGTTCCACCGCGGTAAGGGACCCGCTGCTCTCAGAGAGTCTGGAGGTGGACGAGATGGAGGACAGCGGAGCACTAAGCTGGGGTGACAGAATGGATCTTCAGAGCCCCGACGGGGACACATGGATCGACTTCGACACGAGGGACATGATGCAAGCCGACGAGCTGTCGCTGACGGCCTCCGGTGAGATAACGGACGACGAGGCGGACAACGAGGAGGAGGGAGATGCAGAAGACTTCTCCCAGGGAACCACGGCTGCACAAGCGGAGTCGGATGGGTCCACTCCTGCTTTGTTCGAGCTGTGCCACAGAGCTGCAGAGGTGCTGAAGGTAACTTGGCCAGAACCCCCACCTGGACAACTGTTAACGAGGTTGGCGGGGAACTACTTTTTTGCCAAGCAACAGGCCACTGTGAGACACAGGATGCCTGTCTTCCCAGACTTTCTAACAGAGCTAACACGCTCATGGACAGAACCGAGAGCGCCCTTGACACTGCCACTTTCCCAGTTCGTCGACATCGAGGGCATGGAGTCAGCAGGCCTGGCCCACATCCCACAGATGGACGAGACTTTGGCCGCACACTTGGCCCCAAAGACGTCAAGCTCAAAGCCCACGCTACCCAGCAATAGGGTTGTACATCTCTGTGGGACAGACGATTCGATTCACATCTAGATACAAAGGTTACGATTCAATTCAAAAACGATTTATTTTAAAAACGGAACGATTCGATTCGATGCGGTGTAAAAGCGATTCGGTTCGATTCGATTCGATTAAACTTCAAATAATTCTATGTTTTAACATTTGTTGATGTACCGGTAGACAAATATTTCATTATGAAAGAAAAAGGACCATTTCTATCAATGTGACATTCTTAGAGCATTTTTAAATTTGTAAAAGTCCACATATATCATATCTAAAAGGGTGCTGTAAAGCACTGGTAAAAATAAAGTAAAAAGCCAAACAAAATAATCACATGTTAAATGTGTTTATTTTTAAACATGGACCTAAAAAGACCAGCTAAAAGAAAATTTCCTACAGAAAATACAGAAAAAATATAAAAGGCACAAATGGTTACAGCAGCATGTAATAAAATAAAAATCACTAGGAAAAAAAACCAGGAATAAGCTAAGCACAAAGCTCCTGTGTGTGCAATAACCCGCTGTGCAATAACCCATTGTGCAATAACCTGTCACACAACCTGTAGTTTGGTAGTTATGTGCGCAATATAGATCATGTGCATTTTAGCTTATATTTCATTACTACCTTGAAATAGTTATTCACACAAATTCATCCTGCTTCACCGTTAAAATTCTACCATGTTGTTTACTATTTTTCTCTTCAGAAACATTGGCCCTCATTCATGAAACTGTTTGTATTCTTATCCTACGTTTCTCCTACTTTTGTTCTTACGAAGCGTTCGTAAGAACATGCCACGTCAGATTCAACAAAGTCTTCTATCCTGAGGAAACGTGTGTAAATGGCTTGCGTAAATATGATGAATTCCACCTGTCCTAAACAGCTGCGCGTGCACGCGTGAGCTTATTTACATAATTCCCACCCTTCAAAACACCATATAAGGCTACGTTTCCTGCCTCAGAGGCAGAACGTGTTCGTTCATAAAATGACAGCGAAAAGTAAAAAAGAAGAACTCTACCGGTGCGGAAAATGAAGTTCTTGTCTCCTTGATCAAGAAAAGAAAATATGTCCTTATTAGCAGCGTCACTCATGGAAGTAAATAACCAGCTAAAGCCAAAGAAAGTTTGTTTATAATAAATGTGGACCTCAAAATATGCATGCGTGCTGGTGGCTTACTGGTTAAAGCATTGCGCTGTTAGCTGTTCCTAACCTTTTCTACACCTCGTGGGATCGAGTCCCACAAGGTATGATTCTTTTTTTTCCTTCTTACTTTAGATTATTTATTCATTCCAAATTAAAAAGGCTTTATGCTTTATTTCTTGTTGTATTGTAAATAGTTTTCTTGTGTTTTTTAAATCTGGAATGAATTAAAAGGAAAAAAAAACGTTGTCCCATGCGGGACGCGAACCTATAACCTTCGGAACTGCGACGCAGTGCTCTACTCACCACGCCACCTCAGAGCTATGTCAGCAGCTGGAGGAGGTCAGTGTAAAGTCTGGCTTACCGAAGTCTGCGATACCGCGGCAAATTAAACTTAAATTAATTCATGGTTTAAGTTGATTTCAGTTTGAGATCTTCATATTAATATTGTAGTGTTAGAAAACGGCATTGATAACAAATTGATTTTCATTTAAATACTTTAATCCGTTAGTCATTATTACATTTAAAATTATAATTCGACTTCAAACAGAACCTATTGTCAAAAACAATTGTGGTGCGTGACTTTTTTAAACTCTAAACATTTCCTAAATAACGAAATATGAAGTTATTTGTGGAGTAATGCTGTCTGGATGACAGCAGACGGACCGCTCGTAAAATATACGACAGGTCCGGACCACACGTAGATTTTGTTCGTATCTGAAAAAAATCGTAGGATACGTAAACATTGTTGAATGCCACATATGCTCCTAAATCACTCGTAAGCACAGTTTAAGCACAAATCTGTGCGTACGAACGGTTCATGAATGAGGGCCATTGTAAATATTATAATTACTGTTTCACTTTTTGGTAGTTTATTTTGTACCCTTATTGGATGCTTTAGTATTTCCTGTTTGCTTGTTGTTTGTTTTTTAGCAAGTCAAATCGGTTTTTCTCATCCTGAGCATTTCATTGTACTAAGTTAACCCTGTGTTAACCTGCATATGACAAATAAACACTTGAACTTGAACTTAATAATACAAAACATAATGCAAGAACAGTACACCTAACAACAGCAGCACGAACATGAGTTTGTGTGAGCAGGTGGGCACGGATTAATATAAAAACATGCTCTCTGTACCTCACGCTCTCTGTACCTCTTGACTTCTTCACTGGCCTGGTCCCTCACAGATCTAGCTGCCATCCTCACTTCAAAGTCTTCTCCCAACAGCTCGTCCAGCGCTGACATTTTCTTCTTTTTACAAGGTGGTTCATCATCTGAAATAGAAAACAAGCACCATATATTACTGGCTATGTTAGCCATGAAGTTTTTTTTTTTTTACTGACTTTACCATTTTATGTAAAAATCTTCATCTGATGTTCAGAATTTATTTATGTAGGGACTCGTGTATAACATGTGTAAAAGATGTATCATTATCATCATCATGATTATTATTTAACTCTTTCTGTGCATGCAGATTCTCTCATTATAGTGAATGTGTTTTATGCTGATACAATGACAGCAGCACAAGATTAAGACAAAGTCAGCTCATTCTTGATCACAAGTTATAAAACACAAACCTTTATGCTCATCTTGGGTCTGGGGTGTATCAATGCAGACGTCCAGATCTCCATTTGTAGGTTCAGTCTGACATGGATCATTCTGCACTGGACCTCTCTGAACTGAATCCCCCGTTACCTAGAAATAAAACATGACATTACATTTAGTGTACAGTATGGTTAAATGCAGTGTAAACAATCAAAAAACAGTAGGCAGAATAAATCTAGTGACAGCAACAAAACACAGCAGACTGTAACTGAATGCACTGTAAGATGTATTTTGACAGTGTGTTGGGGGATTTACCTTGTGATGCAGGGATGTTGCTTCTGCTGACAGGCTTGTGAATGTCCTCTCTGAATCATGGCTACTGAGGAAGGGCAGGGACTTAAAACGGGGGTCCAGAGCTACTGCAGTGTGGAAGAGATCTTCAAGGACTGTGTAGCTCGTGATGAACTATCACTGAGTTGCCCGTAAAATTTAGTGATAACGTTAACCGTCGCTTTCTGTGATGCAGCTACATGCTCCTGCTCGTTGTTATGAGGCTTGAGAAGTTTGCAGTACTCCTCTCTGTGTTTCCTCGTTGCATGTTGGTTGAGGTTTGTCGTGCTACCAGTGTACTTCAGAGGTGCTCTGCATAGCTTACAAATAGCGTGGCTTTTGTCAAGTTTTCCGTCCTTCTAGTAAAACCCGAAAACGTTCCACACTTTAGAGTTTTGTCTGGCTGATGTATTGAAAATCTTTCGCGGTGACTCGTTAGCGCGGCTACTATTTACATCCATGTTCGTCATCTTGGTGAGCTACGGCGCATGCGTGAGAATAGCTTCGCGGGCATTTCCAACTCTCGCGTTGTTTTAGAAACGCATTGTAAACCCAGTAAGTCTCGCGATACCCAGTCCGTGTCTCTTCAACCGGTTCATCTCTGAATTTGTGGCTGGTTGCTGTCGGTTTACGTGGCTGCTACCGATGCAACCACATCGCTAGCTTGTCAAACCGGATATCCGGTCGAATCGGTTTATCTATAACAAGCCTACCCAGCAAGCCGTGCCGCATGTCAGTTCTTCAACTTGAAAAGAGCTACCGCGCTCAAGCCCTCACGGCTCGCGCCCTCAACACCGCCTCCATGCTGCAGGCCTATCAGGCCGAGAAGCTACAAGAGCTGCAGCAGACCATGTCAAAGAAAAAGGCAGCTAAAATATTGGACGAAGCACGCAGAGCAGCAGACTTCATCCTCCGTCTCACCGGTACAGCAGCCATCGCCCAAGGGAAGTGTATGGCTGAAACGGGGATTGCACAACGCCATTTATGGCTAACTTTGACTGATCTCCCTGAGGGTCAGCATTCCTTGTTCCTCCACCACGCCATAGAGCTTTCAGGCCTGTTCGGCGGGGCCCTGGAGAGGATCCAGAGCAGATGTGATCAGAGGAGAAAACAGGAAGAGGCCCTGCGTGAAGGCATGCCCAGAAAAAATTTCTCGCAAGCCAGAGACTCGAGCAGCCAAAGAGGCCCACAGCAGCGCCACCACTCTCTCACTCGACGCCCAGCTCAAAAGAGGCCGACACTCGAGGTCGAACAACGGCCAAAACCTATCTCAGAGCAGCACGGACGCACTTCTCAGACAGGCCAGGCTTGGTCGAAGCAGAGGTTCATCCCACGCCAGACGGGTCACCCCAGATCTTCGTCAGCGGTGCGAGAGAGAAAGCAGAAATCAGCCTGATCCAGAGCTGTTCCTGCACCATCACAGGTACTTTCACCCATCGGGAAAAAGAAAGGCCAAACTTTTACTGCCAGTATCTGTGTTTAAAAACCCCCGATTAACTGGTTCAGAACGTTTAAACACACAAAAACTCTCAAATGTTTGTGTAATAAAGAGAAATTGTTGTTTGCACATGACAATAAAGTCTCAAACTGTTCAAAATGTTCTGTGTCACGACTCAGCATTAAAGGGAAAACCCCACCATTATTTAATGCAAACAGTCAATAAAGAGCGCGTTGGACCATCTCACACAGCCGGCCAGCCCCCCTCTGATAAGACTCTACTTGTCAAAGGGCGGCCGTGGCGTAGTGGTAATGGCAGTCGTCCCCTGATCGGAAGGTTGGCGGTTCGAATCCCGGTTCCCCACACCATGTGTCGTTGTGTCCTTGGGCAAGACACTTAACCCCGAGTTGCTCCCGGTAGGACTGGAAAGCGCCTTGCATAGCAGTCTGCCGCTACCGGTGTATGAATGTGTGTATGAATGGGTGGATGGTTGGTATTGTAAAGCGCATTGGGGCCCCTCATAGGGGGCTGGAAAGCGCTATATAAATGAGCTCCATTTACCATTTACCAAAGTGCCCAATGAGCCCTCACGGGGGGGCAGGGGGCGATCTGTCACAGTCAGACCCCTCGCCCCCACCGGGGGGACAAACAAGCCCGCATCCAAGCAGAGAGGAGGGGGTCACTCAAGCACCCCCACCTCTCCTGACTCAAATGAAGTCCTGAGTGAACATGCCCTCCAGGCTCGCTGCTCACGCGAGAGCCTAGGCAGCGTGCAGCCCATCGCAATGGGTCATGGGTACCGTAGTTCACGGGTACCGACTACAATTCTTCAGACGTCCACCCCCCTTCTCGGGGGTGATTACGTCAACAATTGGCTCCGCTCGCGCCTCCATCCTAAGAGAGGAAAAACGCTTGTTGCTTCAAAAAGGAGTAGTCAGAAAATGCTTTGTGGTCCCAAAGAAAGGGGGAGTCCTGAGGCCCATCCTGGATTTAAGATTTTTGAACAGACGACTGAGATCGTTCAAGCACTTTGAGATTTTTATTAATGAAAAGTGCGGTATAAATTGAATTTATTATTATTATTATTAAGTTCAAAATGTTAACGTTGCGTCAGGTGATTCACTGTGTACGTCCGGGGGACTACTT
>JBBPBX010069260.1:0-12197 GCA_038048925.1 Garcialebias charrua
TCAGCACAAGCCTGCGAGCTGGTGGCTCTCACTCGTGCATGCACACTTTCTGAAGGTAAGACTGTTAACATTTACACAGACAGCAGGTATGCTTTTGGAGTTGTTCATGACTTTGGAGCTTTGTGGAAACACAGAAACTTCCTCAAGTCTGATGGCCAACCAATCCTTCATCACAAACTTGTGGACGACCTTCTTACTGCAATCACTCTCCCTCTCAAAATTGCAGTCATCAAATGTGCAGCACACACATCAAACACTGATCCTGTCTCCATAGGTAACTCACTCGCTGACGCTGCAGCTAAACAAGCTTCGATGTTGCCCAACCCAACTAACATGCTTTTGTCTTTGCCTTTAAACAAAGCTGATGATGTTTCATTCTCTGTTTCAGACATGCAAAAGTTTGCACCAGCCAGTGAAAAGGCAAACTGGAAGAAACACGGATGCATTTTTCAAAATGATGTGTGGGTAGGTCCAAATGGTAATCCATGCCTTCCACGACACTTTTTCCCTTCTTTTGCAGCATTGACACATGGATTGGACCACGTGTCAAAAGGAGGGATGTTGAGACAAATCAATGAAAATTGGTTTACGATTAACTTTCATCAGACAGCCACACAACACTGTGAGGCATGTTTAATCTGTGCCACACATAATGTTGCTAAAGCCATTAAACCCACAGGTTCTGGAGCCCACAAAACAATCACAGCACCATTCCAACACATCATGATTGATTTCATTGAACTAACACCAGCTCAAAACAAAAAATACTGTCTAGTCATAGTAGACATGTATTCCAAATGGGTAGAAGCCTTCCCGACAAAGCATGCCACAGCTAAAACAGTAGCTAAACTTCTGTTACAAGAAGTCATTCCCAGGTGGGGAATCCCACAAAAAATCTCAAGTGATAATGGCCCCCATTTCGCAAATCAAATCCTTGACGACATATCACGAGTACTGAACTTTGATCTGACCAAACACTGTGCCTATCATCCACAAAGTGGAGGGGCGGTCGAAAGAGAGAATGGAACATTAAAAAACAAACTGTCTAAGATCTGTGAAGAAACAAAACTTAACTGGGTGTCTTGTTTGCCGATTGCACTAACATATTTGCGCATGCGGAGACGAGCTAAGCATAACCTCAGCCCATTTGAAATCCTTTTTGCGGCTCCACCCAACATGGGCGTGGGACCAATCTCAACTAGTGATCTAAAACATTGTGATCACAACATGCTGACGTATTGCATTAATCTGACTAACCACCTTAAATCCATCAGAGAGCAAGTCCAGGGAGGGCTACCCAGCCCAACTCAGGTAAAATTACACAACATAACTCCTGGAGACTTTGTTATGGTTAAATCTTTCAGGAGGAAACACTGGAACTCGCCCAGGTGGACCGGACCCTACCAGGTATTGCTCGTGACCCACACGGCCGTGAAAGTCGCTGAGAGAGCTACTTGGATCCACGCCGCCCACTGCAAGCTGTTCCGAGGTACCAGGTCACCAACAGAGGACCCACTGGCAGGAGAACGAGTTTAATCATCCCAGAGGAAAAGAGCGCCAGAGCTTTGAATGCTGGGTGCCAACAGGGGTGCAGCAAGTATCGGAATCTGCATGATTTGATACCACCGAGGGATCTACACGCTCAGGAGACACTGCTTTAGAAGAACTCCTGACAACGACAGAAAAGATAAGACAATGCTCGATACACGCATCCCACGCACAACTTTAAAACAAACTGTTTCACCTAGAACATTCACTGGGATGAAAGAGTTGCTTTGCTATATTCTAGTCATTGTGGGACTGACACTGATAGGTCTCATGACATGGTACCTGCATCCTGAAAATGTGAACCAACTCAATCCAGCTAAGAGAGAGCTCAAACAGAGTCCTGGTCGAAGGGACTACAACGGTAACCCCGTCTTCATGGTTCCATATGTCAACGGCACAACTTCAACAATAACTTTACCTGTTTGCAGATTGTTTGACTGCTCAGATGAAAGAATCAGAAAAGCCGAGTTTTACATGTGTCTCTGTGGTACTTATGATCCTACCATTTGTAGGTCCTGCCCAACATGGGAAAAAGTTTTTTTGTACACAGGTCCTTGGGGTAATCCACAAACAAAGAAAGGCCAACCACTTTATTGGTGGGCTGAAAGGTTTAAACTAGTAAAAGGCGGAAATGGCGGATCAGCTAACCTCCTATTATCCATACAATCCGTGACGAGATGGCATGTGTATCCCCCACCTAGCTACAGATACCAAAAGGATGCAACTCGGAAACTACTTAGATACACGACAAACCCTAAATTGCATGTTATTCTCCAAGCAGAAGTATCAGGTACAGACCCCTTCAGGGAACTTATAATTCAAATAACAGATTCTCCACCAACACCCACACGATATGAAGTATCTTCCGGTCTCGAGACTAACGACACACTTCTTAGCATTGACAGCGTAGATTATTCCAAGTTGTCCCCAAATGATGTAATTGCTATGACCACAGGGTACTCCGATCTTAATGTATGGTTAACATGGTTAATTGAATCAGCTAAAGAAGCGTCGCTCTCTGAATGTGTAGCCTGTGCATCTGCACGACCCACTCCCTTAACAGAACCAGCACCGTTGTTTTTAGAAGACGAATGGGGTTTCGATTGCATGTTACTTATCACCAGAAAAATTAAAACTAGGAATTGCACAACCTTAGAAGAAATCTTTCCCCTTGGTCCTAATGGCACACAGGTTGGTGCATTTCATGCTGATAAAAGACACGATTATATTTGTTTCAATTTTGTAACCACCGTTCCTGACACCAACCTAGGCAGCATAGATGCTGATTGGTGTAATGTAACATTCACAGCCGTAACCACGAAAGGTCTGCGACAGGAGGTGGGGCGACTGACGCGTTCAGGTTTGTATTACTATTGTGGTGGTAAAAGGTTGTATACTCAAGTCCCTCAAAATTCAATAGGACTGTGTGCTATGGTTAGACTTAAGGCTCCACTTACTCTCATAGGACACAAAATTGCACAAGTTTTTCCTTATCCAGGTAACAGACGGCGTAGAGGTTTGACCTTTGATCCAACAGTGAACTCTCCAACTTACATCGATGCGATTGGAATCCCTAGAGGCGTTCCAGACGAACATAAATTGGCTGATCCCATTGCTTCAGGGTTTGAAAATCTTCCCGTGATCTCAGCATATTTCCCTGTCACACCTAATAAAAATGTTGACCGTATTAATTACGTTCATTATAATATCATGCGTCTTAGCAATCTGACCAGAGATGCTGTTGAAGGACTAGCTGAGCAATTGGCTCCCACTTCCCTGATGGCTGTACAGAACAGAATGGCTCTTGACATGTTGCTCGCAGAGAAAGGCGGAGTGTGTAGCATGTTTGGCGACTTGTGTTGTAGTTTTATCCCCAACAATACTGCCCCTGATGGAAAGGTGTCTAGAGCTTTGGAAGGACTTAGAACTTTGTCTAACGAGATGCAGAGTCACTCAGGTATTTATAATCCCATTGACGACTGGTTTAATAGCACGTTTGGTAGATGGAAAGCGATAGTTATATCTTTGCTTATGTCTTTTGCCGTTTTTGCTGCTATCTTGATTACTTGTGGCTGTTGTTGCATCCCATGCATGCGTTCATTAGTTACTCGTCTGATCACAAAATCTTTGACCCCAGAACGCTTGTCAGAAACCTATGCGTTGTTAGCAAGTTCCCCAGACACATACATGCAAATGTTTCCCCTTTCAGAAGATGCACGCATTTCCCCTCTTCCCGATTCCGATCTGACTACTTATGCCGACGTCTGCACCCTGGAAGAATGCATCACTGAGTTTGAAATGTACCCATTAGAGTAAACCATGAAAATCACACTTATTGCTCGCACCGACCGAACTACCTAAACTATAGACATGGACCACTTAGACGACGTTTTCACCATTGATTATGATGTACAATCACGGGTAATAAACTTTACAACCGAGTCGAACCTGTCTCGCTTAGACTTTTTAGATCTCGTAGCAAGCATAGTACAAATTTGTGCTTTCAGACAGCACCCAGAGGCTCATGTATACTACGGCTACCACTTTTTGAATTAAAGAGACGTGTTTGTTTTTCTTTTGTTTTATTGATGTTGATTTGACTTTTATTTGCTGATTTTTACTTGATTACATTTTATCCTGATTAAATTACATATCATCTGTTCATTTATTCTCTTTTGTACTTTAATCCTCAATTGTTCTGTCTTCAATTGTTTTTGAACATGACTGTTGCTTGCCACATTATTTGCAGGTCTTTACCCTGCACAAAAAACAGCTACTTGCTAATTCTATCTCTAGTTAATGATGGTTGCATGGAAAGTCTATTAGACACATGTAATTTGATGTTTTATTTTGAGAGTCTCATACTTTTTTCTTCTCTTATAGATCAACTGAATGTAAGGATGATATGGACACCAGATTTGGTCGCCGCCGTGGGGCCGGGGTGTTGTGCAGCTTTTATCCCCAAGCACCTCTACATCGTTGCCACCGGGGTTTTCCTGCACAAGTTCAGATCATCCAGTTAGGCCTGGGGAGGCATAACATGTGATTTAATAACACTGTGATTTTCTCGAGTAACATTACCTTTAAGATTGATTGATAATTTTGATTTTGGTTTTGCTTGTATTACAAATGTTCATTTTGCTGTTGTTGTGAATTGTATTATCTTAGTTGTTCCTGACGGAACAAAAGGAGGGAATTGTAAAGTAAAATCATACACTCTCAGGTATTAAACTCATAATTAAACTCATGTATTAAACTTTTCACCTCATGTTAAGAATCATGCACTCCAAATGACTCTGTGCATCTTGTGACCATCTTGATCTGCTGACTCTGTGCATCTTGTGACCATCTGTGCGAAACCAACCGTTTGTTCCTTATTTTAATGTCATGTTCCTCATTTTATCTGCTGATTAAACTGTGACCTTCTCGTGTTAGTCTAAAAACACTGTTGCATTATAAGAAAGTGCTGAATGCTCATTTTCCATTTGCTGAATGCTCATTTTCCATGTGTTATCAGAAGTTTCCACCTTGTGATAGATAAGCACCTCCTCGTTCCACCCATTGTACCACCCTGTTCCTCCTCCAACCCCTCCCCAAATTAGCTCCTCCTATGCGAGGGTTTTAATCCATGCTGTGTTACTCTCTGAGCTCAGAGCAGAGCCAGACAGCTTCAGTGCCTGTATTATTTCTGTTCTCAATCTTGCAAGATTCATTAAATCTTTTAAACTTGAACTTCGTTTGGACAGCCTTGCCTCGTTATTCAGTTTATTTCACACTGGCAGCTGCTGAGCCAGAAGGGGCGGTGCTGGCAGCTGCTAAGCCAGAAGGGGTGGTGCTGGCAGCTGCTGAGCCAGAAGGGGCGGTGCTGGCAGTTGCTGAGCCTGAAGGGACGGTGCTGGCAGCTGCTGAGCCTGAAGGGGCGGTGCTGGCAGCTGTTGAGCTAGAAGGGGCGGTGCCGGCAGCTGCTGGGTCAGACGGGAGTCCTGCTGCAGCCGATACGTGGTTGGGTGCCAACGATGAGGCCTCAGTGACGGGATCAGAACCCATGGCACAGAGCTGTGGGACCTCCTCCTCAGCAGCCGACGTGAAGAGCTGTGGGGCCTCCTCCTCAGCAGCCGACGTGAAGAGCTGTGGGGCCTCCTCCTCAGCAGCCGACGTGAAGAGCTGTGGGGCCTCCTCCTCAGCAGCCGACGTGAAGAGCTGTGGGGCCTCCTCCTCAGCAGCCGACGTGAAGAGCTGTGGGGCCTCCTCCTCAGCAGCCGACGTGAAGAGCTGTGGGGCCTCCTCCTCAGCAGCCGACGTGAAGAGCTGTGGGGCCTCCTCCTCAGCAGCCGACGTGAAGAGCTGTGGGGCCTCCTCTTCAGCAGCCGACGTGAAGAGCTGTGGAGCCTCCTCTTCAGCAGCCGACGTGAAGAGCTGTGGGACCTCTGCATCAGCCGATATGGAGGATTTAGGCTCAGCAGTAGACAGTAAAGAGGCTACTTCTCTTCTTGCAGTCTTAACTAAAGTCAATAGTTGAGTGAGGCCTGGGTTTGGCGTGAAACCACTAGTTGTGATTAAATGCTCCATGATAGAATATGACTTGAGTTTATAATGGGGATCAGGGTTCTTGGTAACAGCATTAATTAGTCTCACAATCTGTTGGATAATAACAGTGGTCTCTGTGGCAGTAACGGGCAACGTGAAGGACTATGGAACCCCTGTGGTGGCGGCAGCGTGCGACATGAAGGTCTGTGGAGCCCCTGCGGCGGTAGCGGGCGACATGAAGGTCTGTGGAGCCCCTGCGGCGGCAGCGGGCGACATGAAGGTCTGTGGAGCCCCTGCGGCGGCAGCGGGCGACATGAAGGTCTGTGGAGCCCCTGCGGCGGCAGCGGGCGACATGAAGGTCTGTGGAGCCCCTGCGGCGGCAGCGGGCGACATGAAGGTCTGTGGAGCCCCTGCGGCGGCAGCGGGCGACATGAAGGTCTGTGGAGCCCCTGCGGCGGCAGCGGGCGACATGAAGGTCTGTGGAGCCCCTGCGGCGGCAGCGGGCGACATGAAGGTCTGTGGAGCCCCTGCGCGGCAGCGGGCGACATGAAGGTCTGTGGAGCCCCTGCGGCGGCAGCGGGCGACATGAAGGTCTGTGGAGCCCCTGCGGCGGCAGCGGGCAACGTTGAGGTCTGAGGAGCCTCAGGAGCAAGGATGGCTGACTCGGACAGGAAGACGGTTTGGGTCCCACGACGACCTCTCCTTCTGCGGCGGCGAGGAGTCAGACAGGTGGGAGGTGGAGGTGCCAAAGTTTCAGCAGGTGGTGGAGGAGTCAAGAGAGCCAGTGAAGTGACCCCCTCAGGCAGGCAGGTGTGAGGAGCGACCGTCTGGACCTCCTCACAGCTGGGCGAACGCAGGTACCTCGCCTCCACATAAGCCTGCCAACGTTCCTGCACCTCTGGTGAATCAGGGCTGTACTGCCCTTCCAGCAGCACCCCCCCTCGCTCCTCCTGCGAGCGAGAGCCGAGCTGAGACCGTCGTCGACTCCTTTGTCCTCGGTGGCGTGAGCTTGGAGCAGAGGGGAACCAGTACTCCTCGTCAGTGTCTGGTTCCTCCTCTGAAGGTTCCTCATGAAGCCACTCAGGTGGACAGGAGGGAATGGGCATCATAGCCAGGCGGGTTCCCCTGAACAGGTCTTTCCTCTCCTCCTCTCTCTCCCTCCGGGCAGTCTTCTCAGTCTCACGGACAAAAAACTCGAACAAGGAGATCATCTTACCATTGGGTTCAGTTGGCTCAGTCATTCTGTCACGATCCGTTTAGGTGTGAACCCAAAAAGCAGGCAAGATGATGAAGCAGGAGATGTTTCAAACTAAAACTTATTTATTTACCAAACAACACAAAACAAAAGCCGGCGTGGCGGCAAAACTCTCAAACTCAGATTTTAGGCAGGCAGGCAAAAACAGAGGACCGTGATGTCTGTGACCAGAGCTGGAACCAAAAATTCAACAACAATGACTGAGCCAACTGCAGTGGCTCCCAGGAGCTTAAATGCTGAGCTGAACAGGTGGAAGGAATAAAGGACTGATTGCTGAACTGGGGCAGAAGGGGTGTGGTGAACTGGTGATTGACAGGAGGACATGAGCAAAAGGAATGAGTAGAAATGAGCAAATGAGCTGAAGCAGGCAGAGGAGGAAGTGAAAAGAAAGGACAGAAACAAAGTAAAAACAAGAAACATTCACACAAAGAACAGAACATAAATCAGCAGGGCAGAAGAACATGACAGGAGGACATGAGCAAAAGGATGAGTAGAAATGAGCAGATGAGCTGAAGCAGGCAGAGGAAGAAGTGAAAAGAAAGGACAGAAACAGAGGAGGAAGTGAAAAGAAAGGACAGAAACAGAGAACATAAGCATGGTACAGATGAACTGAGCAGAGGAGGGTGACAGGCATTACTGGGATGAACTAAATAGGAAGGATCAGAAGACAGGAGCAGAGACAGGAGCAGAGGAGGGTGACAAGCATTACTAGAATGAATTTACAGGGATGAACAAATAGGAAGGGTCAGGCTAAGGGAGAGGGTCAGGCTAAGGGAGAGGGTCAGGCTAAAGGGAGAGGGTGGACAGAAGGGACAAAAACTATGACAGACAGAAAGTCAGGGGCAGAGGAAGGGTCAGGCTAAGGGAGAGGGTCAGGCTAAAGGGGAAAGGTCAGGCTGGGTCAGGCTAAAGGGAGCGGGTCAGGCTAAAGGGGAAAGGTCAGGCTGAGGGAGAGGGTCAGGCTAAAGGGAGATGGTCAGCAGAGGAAGGGTCAGGCTAAGGGAGAGGAGAGAGGGTCAGGCTAAAGGGAGAAGGTCAGGCTAAAGGGTCAGCGGGGCCTAAAGGGTCAGCGGGGCCGAGGGGAGAGGGTCAGGCTAAAGGGTCAGCGGGGCCTAAAGGGTCAGCGGGGCCGAGGGGAGAGGGTCAGGCTAAAGGGTCAGAGGGGCCTAAAGGGTCAGAGGGACCTAAAGGGTCAGCGGGACCTAAAGGGTCAACGGGGCCTAAAGGGTCAGCGGGGCCGCTGAACGTGACACTGAGAACTTGTACCAAGCGTCAACGGTCCAGTTCAACAGCCAAGTTAATAGCAAGACTGTTGTAAACTCACCTGAGCTTCTAAGCTCCGACCAAAATGAGTGTTCACATCCAAGAACACTTTTACTCTTGAAACATCAACCAGACTACGTTACTTCAGTGGGTCAAAGGCGGACGTGAGAAGCTACAATCTAAACAGACTGACCTCTCCGGACTTCAAGGATCGATCCATTCTTGGTAGACCGTCAAAAGGTAACGAGTCGCTGATTGTTTACACACCGGACATACGGTACGTCCAGCTGGAGATCGCACGGGGAACGTGTCATGTTCTGGTTATAAACATTCAAGATAGTTCACCCCTTCTTTTCCACCTTTCCTCCTTCTTATGCTAAAAACTTCCCTTTAAACTTTATATCTGTTGTCAGCAACAAACTAAGTTAAGAGTACCTGCAGAAGAAGTAATGTCATCTTTTACTTGTCTGTTGTTCAAAATTTAAATCTGTGAACAGTTAGTTATAGGAAATTCGATCGATCCAAACATGTACAAATGTGTGGTGTAATTTAATGATTTGTTAATTAAATGATTTAGTTCATAAATTGACGTTTCATGTCTTTACATCCTCACCTCCAAGGCACAGAATTATAGGTATTAATCTAAAAAGAGAGAACTCGTGAATATTGATGATAAGTTTGTCAGGTGAAAACCTGATCGATCAATCTATCATCTGGAATATTGTACGGTCAGTAAAACTGACCGCTGCTATATCCCTACATAATGGTGGCCTCGTACAGTCTTTAAAAAGTTTAATATTTAATATTTCTGTACTTTGAATGTTGGCATACTTTTGTCCAAGTTTTTAGACTCTGGAAACGGTAGTTTTTTGGCTGGAGAGTGTGTCATGGCTACAGGAAACTGCTGGTTAATGTCACTTGTAGCTGAGGAATTGTCTTTACTCAACTTTTAAACGTTTGTTGAAGTTTTTGGGTTAAAATATGATGTTGCTGCGTGGTTCTTCCTGGTTCTGAGTCGTTTGGACTCTTTGCTGACATGTCACAGATAAAAGTGCATCTACGTTTGACCGCCGTGTCAAAACTGTGCCTCTAAGAGCTTCATAGTTCATCTGAAAATTGCTGTTGAGTGGTATCGTTACATTTTAAGCAGGAATAGAATCTTGTGTCTGAATCTGTCGGATCGACGAGGTTTTACTCGACCCGGCCCATTTAGCTCCAACGTGTTGCTGTACGGATAAAGTCCGTGTTGGCGACATTTATTTTGCTATTTTTACTGGGCGCAGCTTGGTAGAACTGTTCGGATGTGAAACGGTATGTTCACAGAATTTTTGAGGTGTATTTTAAGCGTTTTATGAGTTGAAAAAGAGTCATTTGAGATAATCTATATGCTGACGCTAACATCTGTTTACGTGCTGTGATTGGTTCAAAGGGATCACGTGAAACGCGATGCTGGTCGACAAATTTCAGTTTTGTTCACACAATTCAGAAAGATTATCGGGCTCGTTTCGTTTTTATGCATAAAATATCGTCAGAAACTGTTTAAACGCTGTGTTTTGAGATATTTACAAGTGTTTTAGACCGAGTAAAGAGTCCGTTCGTACAAAATTCCAACGGTACGTCAAAGTCCGTGAAGGCATCACGTACGACACGTCACCGGAAGTGACGTGACACCGATAGAGAAAAAAAGGGAAAAAAATCGTTTTTTTTTTTATATCTAAAAATTCATAGAACTTGTTCTAAACATTTTAAACAAATCCATTCGTTTCTTAAATGAACGTTTGTTTAGGCGATTGTCACATCCAGGCTAAAACTCATCCAAAAAGTTGATTTTTTTCACAGTCTTAGTTTTCAAGCTAACGGAATTAGCGGTAGTCAACGCGGACTTAGAGTCAACAGCGCCTCTATAGCGGCCAGAATGAGTAATTACAGCCACATTGTGGTAAATTTAAGCTTTGAAAACCTGCAATCTGCTGGTTTAAAAGAATGAGAACAGGAAACATTTACACAGAATAGATGCTAAAACCTGCATGTATTTTAAAACATCTGTTAAAGTTATTCTGTGCACTCAAGTTTATTTTAAATAAAAAAATATTTAAAATAACAAACAAGAAATCCTATTTTCACTCCTGATAACTGTCAAATACAGTACCGGTAAAACAGTTTCACTGAAACTGAAAAACATTATTTTAAGGCATGATGAAACAGTATCCTGGGAACATTTTAGTGTGAATATTGCATGTATTTCAAATCTTTTAAAAAGCGTTTGAGTAAGTAAAACAGAAATCATGCTTGGATTAGTTAGTAACTGTTGTTAAAAAAATAAGTTCTATTTAAAGTTTACATTGCTTGCATTTAACTTTTTCAAGTTCATTAAGGGTAAAGCCTGAAAGGAAGGTACTTATGAATAATGATACTTATTACACAGTGAAACACTTAAACCAGAAAGCTGGTTAGTTTGATTGACTCACCGTTAAACTGAAAGAAAATATTTATTTGCACACATTAAATTAACACTAGGAATACCAGAATATTCAGATGAGTACTACACTTACCAGAGACTGTAAAATGACAGATTGAGGGATTTGCATTCAATTAGGTTTGTGTGACCCCCTGGGGCTGAAGTCTTTTGTGTGCTCAAAACATCCCCCCAGTAGCCAAAACAAAACATCTCCCCCATATTCCAACAACAACATTCCTTCTGCAGGTTCAAAGTGCAGCTTTTTACAACACAGACCAAACTTTTGGAGATGTTGATGACTCTTTGCAAATGTCAACGCTAGAAACTTCAGTTTATTTTATAGATATACGTTTTATACTTTTTATACTACTATGCAAAAACTCAGGACAGTATTACACTTTTATTATTTCATTTTATGCTTATGTTCATTGGGTGTTTGGTGTTTCAGTGTTGGTGTAAATTTTCATACTTTTATACTATTATGAAAAAACTCAGGACAGTGTTACACTTTTTTACTATTTTATGCTTATGTTTATTAAATGTTTTAGTGTTTAGTGTTTAGATGGTTACTGTTGCACCGAGGGACTGAGAGAAACGCAATTTCGGTCCTGTGTATGTCCTGTACATATTGCAGTTCTGACAATAAAGTTGACTTTGACTGCCTCTAAGCGAGCAGGTCCCCGGTTCAAATCCTGGTCCGGGGGCCTTTCTGGGTGGAGTTTGCATGTTCTCTCCGTGCATGCGTGGGTTTTCTCCGGGTGCTCCGGTTTCCTCCCACAGTCCAAAAACATGCATGTTAGGCTGATTGTTAACTCTAAATTGACCCTAGGTGTGAGTGAGACAGGTCCCTCTTGTAAATGAGTCCCCGTGGCTCAACGAGTCCAGCCTGTATAAATAAAGGTTGAATGAATGAATGAACAAACTGATATGGAGAGAACACAAATTCTGTAAGAATAAAAATACTAAATATCACCTATTCCACGGTCAAGGCGGGATTGCATTGGTCACTTTTATCTGAAGGCGGCGGGATTGTACAGGTGGTCCCCGACTTACGAGGACATCGACTTACAGGCCTTCGGCCTGGAAACCCTGCTATGGACCGTGTCGGTTCATAAGTTTCTCCGCGGAGACACATGCGCTTTATGT
>JBBPBX010069261.1:0-18908 GCA_038048925.1 Garcialebias charrua
AATACTGTAGGGTAGGGATGCACCGATAAATCGGCCGGCCAATCGATCGGCCCCGATTTCCTTAATTTGGGGAGATCGGTGATCGACCGATCTTTAAATGAGAAGCCGATTTTATCCTGCCTCCGCAAAGGTCGGAAAATCATGAAAATTTAGGGTGCATTTTGACCTTTTAACACCTGAAAATTGGTATCGGCCAAAATCGGAATCGGCAGGTCAGACTTTCTAAAAATCAGTGATCGGTGATCGGCCAGAAAATTGAAATCGGTGCACCCCTACTGTAGCGTGTTTAGTTTAGTAAAATTTTAAATATATTTTAACATGGACAGAGCCATTTTATTTACACGCAAAGCGTACTGTGTAAATGACGCACATAGGTTATCAGCTTTATCCACCCTGAAACTTACGGTAATCTTGGACAATACTGTATCTGATGATCAGTTCTTTTAAATGAACCCAGAGCACGCTGACAGAGAGGAGAATGTAGAAACGAGTCAGGCTGAAGCTGCAGCTGAGGTGCTTCTTCCATGAAGCAGCTCTGTTGTCCTCCAGCCACATTTTCAGCTTCAGCCTGACTCGTTTCTACATTCTCCTCTCTGTCAGCGCTCTGGGTTCATTTAAAAGAGCTGATCATCAGATATTGTCCAAGAATAAGCTTCAGGGTGGATAAAGCCGATAACCTATGTGCGTCATTTACAAAGTATGCTTTGCTTGTAAATAAAATGGCTCTGTCCATGTTAAAATATATTTAAAAAATTTACTAAACTAAACCACCCTACAGTATTTCTACAGTTAAAATAAAAGTTTATCAAATAAAGTCAAATGTTAAAAGTAATTGTGGTTCCCTTTAAAGGTGCAGTCTGCAGTTTCTGTAGTGCAGTCTGTAAGTTTTCTAAAAATATATTTTTAACATTTCTTCACTCTGTCACTATCTCCTGACAGACTGATGTTAGACAAAGTAATCTCTGAAAAAAACTATAGTCCCCTTGCTTCTCCAGGTGTTACTAAAAGCATTGCTAAAAAGCCACAGTGACTCGCCGTTAACCAGCCAATAAAAACAGAGCTTTAATTTGAATTTCAGCAGAGCAAGGGGGAGCAGATCCATATATGGCTCTGAGGGGGAGGGACCAGAATGCTTTGCCTGTTGAAATTTTTTCTAAGTGCTGCGTTCTACAGAAACTGCAGACTGCACCTTTAATACTAATTTATTGTTTATCACTGGTGAAACCTAGATACCTACCCAGTATTTTAAAGAAATGTTTGATGTGAGAGTAATTACACTGATGATACAATGGTATAACATTGGAGTAATTTTTATTTATTTTATTTTTTTCATTCAGTCTACACCAAGGCAAAGTTCCCTGACATCACCATGCAAGATGTGCGAAGAGCCATAAGAAAAAAATGCAACAACATAAACTATGCCAAACAACTACCGGTGAAGAATTTTTTTTTCTTCTTTTTTTCCCCCCAAAGATGTGAAAGATGCCTTCTGAAAAAGAAAGACTTCAGTTTCCAGTTGGAGACACTATTTTTGCTTTGTTTAAGCAAATGCACACATTTTTACATTGTGTTCTGGACTTTATGTTTACACCTTGAAATGCAAATGTGCACCTTTTCCTTTCAATTTTTAAAACTTGGAAGGGATTCATTTTAAACGCTGCTGTTTTGTAAACTGCTTTTGAGCTGCACCTTAATTTTATATAAAAATATTGAAGTTCTCAAGACCTTGTTTTATGACTTTGTAAACACATCTTTCAGAATACTTTAGAAAATAATTTTTAGCATATACGGTAAATAGTATTGTGCACGTATTACTAAGCAAACTTACAAGTGTAACCTAACAAATACAATGACAACATGGTATTAGTTTTAGAAATTCAAAAATGTTAACTTAAATGATAAACTAAACTGTAAACTAGAAGTAAATAACAAGTGCATTTGGAGTATAAAGAAAAGTATACTAGTGGTATACTTTTAAGTATACTTCAATAAACTAAAATTTGAACTTGAAGTACACTATAAGTACATTGGAAGTCTAATTAAAAGTGTACTACTAGTATACTTTAAGTATACTTCAATAAACTAAAATATAAACTAGAAGTACACAACAAGTACATTGGAAGTCTAATAAAAAGTATACTGCTAGTATACTTTAAGTATACTAAAATATAAACTAGAAGTACATTGGAAGTCTAATAAAAGTGTACTACTAGAATACTATAAGTATACTAAAATAAACTAAAATATAAACTATAAGTACACAATGAGTACATTGGAAGTCTAATAACAAGTGTACTACTAGTATACTTTAAGTATACTAAAATAAACTTGATTTTTCTCAATCTAGCACAACTAAGTATTAAATTTAAATACTAATAGTATACTACAAGTACACATTGAGAAGTTTACTTTTTATACTTATACTTGTACTCGAGTATACTAAATAAATTAAACTTAAGTATACTTCTTTTTGCTAAGGGTCTGTTTGTCTCTCTCCTTTCGGGGTCTTTCTGGCTGGGTAGGTTCTTTTGATGCTGAAGATGAAAGGAAATCACATGGGAGCAGTAGATTTCTGTGGATGACTCTGGTTCTCCCCTTCCCACTTTCTGGCTGGATTTCATATACTGGGCTGTCCTGATGTTTCCTTTCTTTGACAACATACACTTGATCCTCCCAGAAGGCCCTTAGTTTTCCTGGTCCTCCTCTCTCATTCAAGTTCCGAACCAGCACTCTGCATCCTGGATACAACTCCACTCCATGTATTTTCTTATCATAAAGAGCCTTTCCTCTCATTGCCTGATTACTGGCTGTTCTGGATGCCAGCTGATAGGCCTCACTCATTCTTGTCCTCCATTTTTCTGCATAGTCCTTGTGAGATGAGCTTCTGTCTCCCACCTTGAGACCGAACATGAGATCAATGGGGAGCCTGGGTTGGCGACCAAATAAGAGGAAATAGGGAGCGTAACCAGTAGCTTCACTACGTGTGCAATTGTATGCATGGACCACCTTTGCTAGAGAAGATTTCCAATCTGTTTTCTCCATTTCTGGTAGACTTCTCAGCATAGACAGCAGCGTCCTATTAAACCTTTCCACCTGGCCATTCCCCTGTGGGTGGTATGGTGTTGTTCGTGACCCCTTGACCTCACTGTAATTCTTTAGTGCTGAAAAGAGTTTATTTTCAAATTCTTTCCCCTGGTCATGATGCAGCTTTGTGGGAAAACCAAACCTTAGTACAAAATCACCAAATACCTTCTCTGCAGCTGTTTTGGCAGCTTTGTTTCTGCAGGGATATGCCTGGGCAAACCGGGTGAAGTGGTCCATGACTATGAGGATGTATTCATACCCTCCACTGCATTTTTCAAGGTGCAAGAAATCAATGGATACTAACTCAAAAGGGTATGTAGTGATTATATTAGTGAGGGGGGCTCTAGATGGCTTGTTTGGCCGCTTGCGTTTCAAACAACTGCAGACACGAGTCACATAGTGTTCCACATCACCCTGCATGTGAGGCCAATAAAAGCGATCTCTAATGAGATTTAGCACCCGCTCCACTCCAAGATGACCCATTTCCTCATGAAGCTCCTTATAAACAAGTTGATGGTATTTCTTTGGTAAAAGGAGCTGTGACCGGCTGGCTGTCCTACGACAGAGTAATCCATCTTCATCTACATACAACTTGTGTTTTTGTCTCATCAGAGCAGCAGCCTCTCTACTACCTTTGTACCTCACACCCTTTTGTATCCCCTTTGTAGTCACACATTTCAGTACTTCACCAATCACTGGATCATCTTGCTGTGCTTGTCTAATCGCTGATTTCGTTATCTCATTCACTGATGTCGGCACAGGATCACATTCCTCCGACACCAGACTGTTGATGATTGCTGGGCACAGCCAAGGTTCTGACTCCAGAAACTGAACTGTAACTGCCTGAATCATGCTGTTCATTACCTCTGGGTGTACTAGCTGTGTGCAAGTCTGCATGTACGTCTCCATGCTGAGCGGCATGCGAGAAAGACCATCTGCATCTTTGTTTGCTTTGCCAGGGCGATACTTTATTGAAAACTGGAAATCAGCAAGTTCTGCAACCCATCGATGAGTGGTTGCATTCAGTTTAGCAGTTGAAAGCACATATGTAAGAGGGTTATTGTCCGTGTAAACAGTAAATGTTGGTGCATAATAGAGATAATCTCTAAACCTCTCACATATGGCCCACTTTAAAGCCAGAAACTCCAGCTTCCCTGAATGAAGGTGGTAGTTTTTTTCTGGGGCTGTTAGTGTCCTGGATCCATATGCAATGACTGCCAGATTTCCCTGTTGCCTCTGATAAAGCACAGCACCAAGTCCCTCTTGTGAAGCATCACAATGTAAGATGAAGGGTTGTTCAAAGTCTGGATAACCTAAAACAGGTGGTTTCACCAGAAAATCCAGCAACTGACAGATAATCTCTTGATGTTTTACTGACCAACTGATTGGTTGGCAAGACGGTGACTGTCCTCCACTGCTCTGATTACATTTTCGTCCTCCCTGCTTTTTCTGCTTGCCTTTACCCCTTTGCTCAGGACCTAAGGAGAGAAGATCATAGAGTGGCTTGGCTATGCAGGAGAAGTTTGGGATGTAACTGCGATAGTAGGAGACAAATCCCATTAATTTTCTTAACTCTCCCACCGTGGAGGGATTTTTGTGTCTCAAACTTTGCACTGGAGCAATGTCTGCAGGATCCATTGTATATCCCTTGTGTGTGACCAGCTTTCCAAGGAATCTTACTTGGTTCTTAAAGATGTCACATTTTCTTGGTGTCAGCTTGACTCCCATTTTCTGGTAACGATGCAATACACTTCTAAGATGATTCAGGTGGTCTTCAAATGTTTGAGAGTGCACCAAATTATCATCCAGGTAGGGCAAACACACCTCATCCCGAAGTCCTGCCATACACTCCTCCATGGACCTCTGAAACTCTGCTGGTGCAGATGATAATCCAAAAGGTATTCTCACCCATTCATACAGACCCCAGGGAGTGATAAATGCAGTGAGTGGGCGGCTTGATTCTTCCAGGAAGCCCTGGTGATAGGCTTTTCCCTGGTCGAGAACTGAAAACCAGGAACTTCCAATCAGACTGTTTAACACAGGGGTGTCAAAGACCCGGCCCGCGGGCCGCATCCGGCCCGCCAGGGGGTTTTAGTCGGCCCGCAGATGAATCTGAATTATTAAAAAAAGAATAAACGCTATTTTCTTAAAAATCTGCAGTTCCTATGTTGTCCGCTATAGAGGCGCTGTGTTTTAGTCAGTTGTTGTCCTACTCAAACCGGCTGCCTCTAGGACCCAGGGGCGCTGTGTTTTAGTGCAGCAGATAGCAAACGGAGGCTCTGCTCATTTTCCCTGTCTTCATGTGCGCAGCAAGCGTTCATCCTGATGTGAAACAGCACAAAAACAAGATTTCAGGGTGGCTAAGGGAGTTTGAGAAACGATTTCAGGTCTTTAGAAGAATAGAATATATCTTTGTTGACAGGGCACATGATTAAAATTACGCACACAAGATGGGCCGAGTGCACGAAGCCAGTCGTGTCAGCACCGCCACAAAGGCAAACTCGAGACAGAATTAGCAGTTTTTCTCTCACCATCAGAGCTTCTGATGTGCTGTTGACATGTTGAAATCATTTATTTGCAGTGTGATGTAGAATTGAAGGACAAATTTGCCTCTGTGGGCTTGGAAACATTTTACAAGTATCTCTTACTACTATCCTAAACTGACAGCACTGGCTGCAAAAATGTCCATGTTTGGGACTACCTACCTGTGAGCAAGTTTTCACTAACAAACATTAATAAAACAGCTACGTTCAAAGCTTAATTTATGGGTTCACAGTTGCTTCCTAGATGTGAAAAATGGATTTAAAATTCATTCATTTCTAAATTTTGATGCATTTTTAACATGCAGGAAAGGGTTTTAACAAAACTGTTTTTTTAATGTCCAGAGGCCCAGATTTAGCTTTTTTAGATTTTTCTACCTGGATTATTGAGCATGCATCAGGGTATTTAACAAAACAGTTTGTTGAATAAATGTTTTAAAACGTGCAATCACTGATCAGTTTTTTAATGTGTAATGCACTTAAATGTTAAACTGAGTAAAAGTGTAAAAGGACAATTAATTTAATGTTAATATTTTTATAATTTATTTATTCTTTGCACTAATACAAAGAAAAAAGTGGACTTTTGGAATGAGTATTCTGGTCTGGCCCCCTTGAGATCAGATTAAGCTGTATGCGGCCCCCAGATCAAAATGAGTTTGACACCCCTGGTTTAACATGTCCTGTATGCGGGGGATAGGGTGGCGGTCTGGCAAAGACTTCTTATTCAGCTCCCTGTAATCACAGCATAATCTGAGGCTGCCATCCTTTTTACGTACACAAACTATTGGGCTAGAATAGTTTGATTTTGACTTTGTTATCCAGCCCCTATTCAACAAATCTTCAAGATACTCTTTTACCTCCTTATGGAGTGGTTTGGGGATGGATATATATGTTCTTGTCACTGGTGTTGGATCCTGCAGTCGGATTTTGAGTTGCAATGAGGGGATGGTTCCAACATCATAATCATCACGGGAGAAGGCTGCACACTCCTCTCGCAGCAGTTGTTTTATCAGTTGTTGTTGTTCTTGGGAAAGGTGACTAATGGGAACTGGTGGATCCCAACCACCTTCACTTTCCATTCCTAGTTGGCTTTTCTTCCCTTTTCCTTCACAACTTGTTTCTGTTACTCTGCCCTTTTCACCACAGAAGATGGATGTCTCAGTTTGGTTTATCTCTGCTGGTTCTGTTTGTGCCGCATACATGGCCTTCACTGCTTGGATTTGTCCTAATTTACTTTTGGAAGGTAAAACAATGTCATGAGCAGTATCATTGTTAATTGGGATTCTTAGGTGGGACCAAGAACCTCTGTGTAGACACACTACTCCTTCTTTGACCCTTAATCCCTCTGGTAGTTGTGATGGTGAAAGAGGTTCAAACAGGACTCCTTGATGACCTGTGAGTGGACCCGCTCGTGCATTGCACTTCACCATCTTCACCTGTCCAGCTGGAATGATGATGTTCTCTCTGCTTGCTTTTACATTGCCTACTTCCTGTACATCATTTGCATTTTTCATGACTTTTAGAAGTACTTCTGCCTTCTTGCATTCAATGGAAAATGCTGCACTGACAGCTTCTGTGATGAGGGGAGAAGGATCCACACCCATTTTTAACAGGTATTCAATTACATTGAACCCAATGATTGGTTCTTCTCCCACCCCTTCCTCTTCAGCCACCAGAATTGGCACCCAGACCTCCAGCGGTGTGGGATTAACAGATGGCAATTTGAATTTGACCTCCACCCACCCAATAAAAGGGATTGGTGTCCTATTCACTGCTCTCCCATCCAATATTCCAGGACCAATAATTTCACTGAGGCTTCTAACTGTAGCATGGGGAATATTCTGTTTTCTCCATTTTTCACTCATGAGGCATACCTGTGATCCAGTATCCCACAGAGCCTTGGTTTCCACCTCATCCAGTAGGCAGGTAATGGTACACCTCTTTCCAATCAGGTTTAGCAGCTTGTCTCTTTGTGATGGGGAGAGGAGGTTGACACCGACCATTTCATTCACCTGAGGTGTTGCATGTTTAACATCAGGGTGTAGCTTGTGACCATCTCCAGTTAGCCTTTTTTCAGTCTTGTCCACTCCTGTTGCTGGTATTGATGTTACAGTGCTTGTTAATGTGCCCACTTCGTCAGTGTTCCCCAATGTTTTCTTCAATCTACACCCCCGTGAAAGATGCCCACTTTGTCCACACTTAAAGCAGTGGTCACACACTTCTCCTCTATTTTTGTCCTGACAACTTTTACAGCCACGCTTTCTGCTTGGTCTTGACTTGTAAACAGACACAGAAGAGTCATTAACCAGTTTCCTGATGTCTTGCATTTCACTTTTAAGTTGTCTGATGGCGTCCAGGAGCTCAGTTTCTGTGTGGGAGGCAGAAGATTGGGTTTTCATGGTTTTAGTTTTCATCCCGGTGAAAGATGGTTGTTCTTGGTCCCAGATTGCTCCAACTTTTGTCTTTGGGGTTGGCTGTGCTTCTGCTCTTACTTCCCTCACTTTCAAGTCCTTACTGCTTCTCCTGAACTTTTGTTGTCTTTCCCATTCCATGCTGGCTGCCTCATTTGTCTTTGCTATTAGCACATCATCTGTAACTCTCAGATCATCCAGGAAGTTCTTGAGCTGGTGTTTCACATTATCATTAATGAGCCCTGTCCCCACAGCTCTCAGAAACTTTTTCTGAATCAGTTCTGGACCATAGTCTTCTTCTGAGCCAGGTTCTCTGGATGCAGCAAGCAATCTTTCTTTTAACTCTATTGCCCTAAATAAGAAGTTCTGTGGAGACTCAGTACTGTCCTGTGTAATATTTATTAAACGGTGGTACAGGTCAGTGGAGCTATCCTCCTTGTAATGGCCCCTTAAAATTGTCTTCAACTGTGCAATAGTGAGGTCTGTTTTGATCTCCAGCATGTCACGAAGGGGTAAACCTGGACTGATAGCCCTGACCACAGCCTCTATAATCTCCACTTCGCTGTGATTTCTTTTCAACCCCATATCAATCTGATGCATTAGATTTGAATAGGAAAGTTTGTCTCTTTGACCCCTTTCTCCAATTTGGCCATTAATTTTAAACTCTCTTCTTATGGTAACTTCAGGGGGCCTAGGTGAAAAAGGGTTCACTGGTTGTGTAGGCAGGTGGTATGGCCCCTGCTTTCTCACTTTGATTTCCAACTTTGCCATTTCTTCCTCTAATGTCTTTGTTGAAGCTTGGAAACTTGTCTGTAAGGCTGCATATTTTTCTTGTAAACTTTCAAGAGCAGCAACATCCCCATCATCTGTATCATCACCATACTGTGGCTTCTTATGTTTGCTCACTTCTTTAGCTTTTGAAATCAATCTGTTGAGGAATTGATGAGCCACGTCCTCCTCTTCACTCTCAATAGCAGTATCAGCAGCTTCACTTATTAATCGGATCAGCGTATGCTTTTTGGTCTGATTGTCAGCAGAAATCTTTGCATAGAAACACACCTCTTGGAGCTGGTCCACTTTCAACTGCACCAGGGCCTCACTCAGCTGGTCTTGTAGTTGCTCCCACTCCATTGCTGTTTGGCTCACACAGGTCTCACTCAATCTTCCATGAAGCACAGCTGATCCCTCACACGGGGCACCAATTTTGTTGCACACTTCAATAATGAGTCAGTGTGTTTGTTGCGGGTTGTTCTTTTATTGCTGAAAACTGTTAAACAGACATGAGGGCAACATGAGCATTTCCTCCTTCCTCAGCCAAACATAGTACTTAATTACTGTCAGCTTCATGCACTTACAATAAACAGTCCTAAATTCAGTTCAATAGCAAATTATTCAGTTACAGCTCAATTCTCCTAACACACAAATAATTATGGCAGTATATCCTATAAGTCCCAACACAACCAGTTAAAGTTAGCTTAGCTGCCAGCTTACTCAGACTAACAACATTAGGTAACATTTAACACAAGGGGTAAACGGCCAACATTCCCCACATTCACATGGACTTCTCAATAATCTCATACATTGCTATATTTGTGTCACTTGTGTGGATAGTTACCTGTTAAACAGACATGAGGGCAACATGAGCATTTCCTCCTTCCTCAGCCAAACATAGTACTTAATTACTGTCAGCTTGCTGGTCAGGAGTGCACACTATACAGTATTTGGTATGCCCTCTTGTGGCAAACTGTTGCCACTACATGCTTACTGAACATCCTCAGTTAAAGTGAGAGAATTAAACCTTGATGAGCAATTGCACTATTAAAAATAGAACATCTTCCATTCTGTCACACATGTGTGCTTTCCTGTTTTTTTATTGTGATTTGTTTTATAAAAAACAAATAAACAAAAATCATATTAAGTTGACTCTTCCTTTTCTGAAGTGCTGATGCACTCTAAATATGAACACATTCAAAGCTATAATTTTGGAGTTGATACTGTTAAGTTGATTCACATCACAATCTTATAATAATCTAACAATGACCTTTTAATTAGCAGAAACTAAAACAAAACCTGCTGCTGATTATATGTTTGAGAGTACAATTCTGGTCTTGAACCCAAATTAATTTAATTAAATGAAAGTGGTAGCACCTCCAATTAATGGGCATTTTTTTATATGGTTATTAATGCTCCATAACAGTTTTGCATGAGTTTATGGACTGTTTATTACGATTACCAATAGATTAGAGATCAGTATAACAAATGTGTTCGTTAGAGAAACAAACCCCATAACCCAAATCTAGCCTAACCATGTAGTACACAAAAAGATTAAGAAATGGCTGTCAGGTAAATGTCATTGCAAAAAATGTTCCGGCACAGTCTTCGGTTATGTAGTTTTATTAAAAATTTATGAAAACAGATTACTTTTTCAGTTAATTCTATTTGATTTAAACAGTGCATGCAACTAAAACATAAACACGCTAAAATGTGTCATTGTAGAGTTATTACTACTGCAACCAAAACTTGAAAAAAGCACAATGTAAAAATGTAAAAAGTAAATAAAAAGTTTAATAATGAAAAAACAAAGACAGTGTTGAAACACTGTCTTTGAAAATGTTCATAACAGCAGCACTCATGCAAACTACTACAGCAGGGCAGTAAAAAAACACATATCTGTGAATAACTGACCTCTGCAAAACTAAAAATATTAAGAATAGAAGATATAAACAAAATAAAATGCCACACTTGTTAATGAATAAAAATACGAGCAGCCATTTTGTTTGTCATGTGTGACGTCAACCGATTCTTGTTCTACACTCTCTCGTACTACATTCCCACTGGTTTCACACTACTGCCATCTGTCGGTGAACAATGAACAGCACGCAACCATAAACGCACACAGCGCGTGGCTAGAGAGCGCACGGACTCCGTGGAGCATGCGCGAATACCCAGAGCGCGACTATATCCGAGGCTTAACTCTGCTGCACCACTTACTGATCACTGTATGAATAAGCTCACTTTAACTCCTACAAATGCACAAAGGCACGCCAAAGAATTTGGGAAATTCAGTTTGAATCTCCTTAATCATGACCACTTTTGTCAGGACATAAAAAGAACAACCGTTGATTTAAACAAAGACTCATCACTATCAAATTATAGAGTGAAGTGGGATCACTTAAAATATAACTCTCAAATTTAAATTAAATTTGTCAAATTTCAAGTCAACTCAGCAAACAAAGAGAAGCTGACATTGTAAGAGAAATTCATGACATTCATTTACTAAACGAAGATGACAAATGACGATCCTCCTACACTCCTAACTAGACAATATTTACATCAATAAAGCCAAAGAAGTCTACATCCTGTCAAAAGCAAAATGGACAGAAGGGGGTAAAGATGTTCAGCATATTTCTGTAGACTAGACAAAAAGAGACGGTAACAAATAGGGGTGTAACGGTACGCTAAAATCTCGTTTAGGTTCAGTACAGTTTCAAGGAAGGCTTGGTTCGATAAAATCTCAGTACAAAAAGAAGCCAAAATGAAGACTTACAAAATGTTTATTTTAAAAATATGTCAAGTAAACAATATGTTTGTGTACAAATAAATAAAAGCAACCCATTTGGATGACATTTTAAATAAACAGCACTCTTTACAATAAACTATACTAACAATAATAAAAATCTTAATAAATACATTAACCGTCAGAACCAGAACAATAAGCAGCAACTGACTGTTTACAATCTAACTACCGTATTTTCCGGAGTATAGGTCGCACCTTTTTATACTTTTTTCAAGGCCTGCGACCTATACTCAGGTGCGACCTATATATGGCTTGTTATCACTTTCGGTCGCTAGGGGCGCATGGTAGTACCAGTTTCGGCCGCTAGGGGCGCATGGTAGTACCACTTTCGGCCGCTATGGGTGCTAAAGAGACCTGTAGTCTGTTTACCGGTACAGTACCTGCAGACGTGCCTGGAGGCGTTACCTGTTTGTGTATTGAGCATAAAACCCCATCACCCAACCGACATCTCTGAGAGTGAGTGAGGAGATACAGCGAGAACAACAAAACAACTACAGAGAACCAGAAGACAACAGCAGCCATGCCTCCTAAAAGAAAGTCCTACACGGCAGAATTTAAGTTGGAGGTGGTCAAATTTGCCGTGGTGCACGGGAACCGCGCCGCTGACCGCCAGTACGGGGTCAGTGAGAAGGTGATCCGGGGCTGGAGGAAGTCGGAGGGAGTGATCCAAGCCATGAAGCGGTCCAAGCGGGCCAACAGGGGCATGAAAGCCAGGTGGCCAGAACTGGAGGACAAAGTGAAGTCCTGGGTCCTGTCCGAGCGCGCATGTGGAAGAGGGGTCTCCACGGTACAGCTTCGCCTCCACGCCATCTCTGTTGCTAAGGACATCGGGGTCTCGGAGTTCGCTGGTGGTCCGAGCTGGTGTTTCAGGTTCATGAAACGCCACGACCCGTCCATCAGGGCCCAGAACACCATGTCCCAGAAGCTCCCGGCCAACTACCAGGAGAAACTGGACAACTTTCGAGCCTTCGTGAGTCGGCAGGTAAGCTAACATGGTTTTATTTTTGTGCGTTAAACGTACCTGTATCTTGCTAAATTTTAATAGATTAATTTAATATAAAATTGCGCGCTCACAGCGAGTTTGTGGTCAGTCAGTGCGTGCGCATTTCTTTGTTTAATGTACCCCACGAAAATGTCTGCCTTCATGTATCGCCTGGTACCGGTACCGCTAGCTAAGCTACCATGTTTTTTTTTGTGTGTTAAACGCACCTGTATCTTGCTAAATTTTAATAGATTAATTTAATATAAAATTGCGAGCTCACAGTGAGTTTGTGGTCAGTCAGTGCACACGCGTTTCTTTGTTTAATGTACCATACGAAAATGTCTGCCTACGTGTATCGCCTGGTACCGGTAGCACTAAGCTAACATGTTTTTTTTGTGTGTGTGTGTTAAACGTACCTGTATCTTGCTAAATTTTTATAATTAATTTAATATAAAATCACACGCTCACAGCGAGTTTGTGGTCAGTGGGTGCACGCTCGATTCTTTGTTTACTTTTTTTTGGTGTGTGTTTAACGCACCGGTATCTTGCTAAATTTGAATAATTAATTTAATATAAAATCACGCGCTCACAACGAGTTTGTGGTCAGTAGGTGCACACTCGATTCTTTGTTTACATTCTTTTGTGTGTGTTTAACGCACCGGTATCTTGCTAAATTTTTAAATATCAATTTAATAATAATAATAATAATGAATTTTATTTATAATGCACTTTTTATTAACAAAAATCTCAAAGTGCTACAAAGTACAGCTAAAATTAAAGATAAAAAAACAAGTGATAACATCAAGTAAGATCAATGATAAAACAACAAAAAACAATAATAAAATCAATTAAAACAATGATAATATCAACTAAGATCAAAGATAAAATCATGTGGAGGCAGAGTACGGTAGGCTCGCTTAAAAAGAAAGGTCTTTAAGCCTTGTTACAGTCAACCAGTGACTGTGGAACACTGGTTTAATATAAAATCACGTGCTCACATCGAGTTTGTTGTCAGTGGGTGCGCGCTCAATTCTTTGTTTACTGTAAGCTACCGGTAATGTCTTCTTCTGATGTGGACATGTGATGTGGACAAACAAAGAAACATTTTTATGTTGCAGGTCAGTTGGTGCGCTCACAGCAGGTCTGTGAGTGCGCGCTCGATTAGCTAGCCCGACGCTAATGTCTGCATTTTGTCTTTCTCACGCAAAGTCCAGACGCATGGGATCACTGCCGACCACGTAATAAACATGGACGAGGTACCGCTGACGTTCGATATCCCTTTAGGACGCAGTGTCTCCCAGAAGGGTGAGAAGACCATCAACATCCTCACCACAGGCCATGAGAAGTCCCACTTTACAGTGGTTCTGGCCTGTGGTGCTGATGGATGCAACCCCCCCCCCCCGGTCATTTTTAAACGAAAAACAATGCCTAAGGAGGACTTCAGCTCCAGAGTCGTGGTGGCGGTGAACCCGAAGGGATGGATGGACGAAGCTATGATGGTCCATTGGATCAATAAATGCTTCGTCCATCGTCCTGACGGGTTCTTCAGGACGAAGAAGGCTCTCCTCGTGATGGACAGTATGAAGGCCCATATAACGGATGCCATGAAGGCAAAAATAAAGACCCTTAACACCATGCCCACAATCATTCCTGGGGGGCTGACCAAACTTCTTCAACCTTTGGACATCTCTGTTAACCGGAGCTTCAAGGCCTCCCTAAGGAAATTGTGGGAGGAGTTGATGGTGAGTGGCGAGCACAGCTTCACAGCAACGGGGAGGATGCGGCATGCGACGTTCGCCCAGGCGGTGGAGTGGGTCGACAAGGCCTGGGCTTCTGTCACCACCCGGACCATCAAGGCAGGGTTCAAGAAGGCGGGCATCCCCCCACGGCCTGCTGGAGCTGGTGCAGAGGCAGAGGACAGCAGTGATGATGATGATGATGATGATGATGATGATGATGAGGAGGAGGAGGAGGAGGAGGAGGAGGATCCTCCCACGGCCTGCTGGAGCTGGTGCAGAGGCAGAGGACAGCAGTGATGAGGAGGAGGAGGAGGAGGAGGAGGAGGGACAGGGACCGGGACCTCTGACCAGTGGGAAGCTGCCTCCATCACTGGCTGAACTCTTCCAGAGTGACACTGAGGATGAGGAGTTTCTGGGGTTTGAGTGATTTGATTTGTAAATATTGAGTGATTTGATTTGTAAATATTGAGTGATTTGATTTGTAAATATTGTAAATAAAAACCACAAAATAAATATATGTTTGTGTCATCTTTATGTGCGGGTGTACTGGTAGTAATTTTAAAGCTGCTTTATTTACGGTATGTGGGTGTACCGGTAACTGTCAAAGTGCATTTATTAACAAAAATTAAACAGACACACTCTTACAAAAAAGGCAGCCAACAATTTTTTTTAGGAATTTCTGTAGTTTGATTTTAATGATGTTGGTGGCATTTACATTCTAAAATAAGCTGATTTGTAATCATTTATTAACAAAAATTAAACTGAGACACACTCTTACAAAAAAGGCAGCCAACAAATATTTTTTAGGAGTTTCTGTAGATTAATTTTAATGATGTTGGTGGCATTTACATTCTAAAATAAGCTGATTTGTAATCATTTATTAACAAAAATTAAATTGAGACACACTCTTACAAAAAAGGCAGCCAACAAATATATTTTTTAGGAGTTTCTGTAGTTTAATTTTAATGATGTTGGTGGTATTTACATGCTAAAATAAGCTGATTTGTAATTATTTATTAACAAAAATTAAACTGAGACACAGTCTTAAAAAAAGGCAGCCAACAAATATTTTTTTAGGAGTTTCTGTAGTTTAATTTTAATGATGTTGGTGGTATTTACATTCTAAAATAAGCTGATTTGTAATCATTTAATAACAAAAATTAAACTGAGACACAGTCTTAAAGGGATTGTGACATAATGTTGGAAATTTGCATATTTGTCAGAACATATATATCTTATATCATTGAGCTCTGTTCGTTTTTGCAAAATAAATTATAAATATATTAAAATTTTATTCTAAATTATGGTAATTTTTTCTCTGGGATACGCCCCTAAAATTCCGCGCATTTCCGCAATACGTCATCAGTGTGACGTGACAACGGGAAGAAGGCAGAGCCTTTCCCGTTTGTTTGGTGTGTTAACTGCTTGCCATATTCATTTCCTGAAGGATCGCCTCTTTTATTTGTGTAACTTGAAAAATGCCGTCACGTTGTAGCGCATTTGGGTGTTCTAATATCAGCAGTGAACAAGTGAGCCTTCACAAATTTCCAAAAGATGAGAAACTTCGACAAGAATGGACCAGACAAGGACCGGTGGGTTCCTACTCGTATGTCTGCAGCGACCATTTTACTGCCGATTGTTTTCAGGAAAGACCTGGTATAAAAGAATCTTTAGGATTACCAGTAAGATTCAGAAGACTTTTAAAACCGGATGCTATTCCTACTATTTTTAAAAGAAAATCTACAGAAGAAAGTGCCACAGGAGCTAACACGTCAAAACAACGCAGGGAAGCATCGGAAGACTGTCCAGGAGATGAGTAAGTCTTTGTGTAAACATAATCGGAGGTGTGTAGTGTTTTAGATTATAAACTATATATTTTACGTGAGTTCATGTTGTTTTACTTTATACACTGTGAGTGTATAAAGCCAAATATCACGGCAGATTATTTATGTTCGCTGCTAACAAGCTAGCCGAATCAGTAGCACACACACTTTTCTAATAATGTATTTTTAAATTATGTCTGCACGATCAAGTAACATCAGTAAGTTTTTTTTATTCAGGGAGGGTTTACTAATGAGAGCTTTGGACGATTTACTGTCTTAAAATTATAGATCTCAGACGCGACCGGGACTAAGCTGACATAGCTAACACACTAGCCGAAATACAGACCACGTTGCTATGTATGTATTTTTAAATTATGTCTGCGCGATCAGGTAACATCTGTAATTTCTTTTTATTCAGGGAGTGTTTATTAATGAGAGTTTTGGAAGATTTACTGTCTTAAAATGATATATCTCAGACGCAACCGGGACTAAGCCGACATAGCTAACACACTAGCCGAGATACAGACCACGTTGCTATGTATGTATTTTTAAATTATGTCTGCGCAATCAGGTAACATCTGTAATTTCTTTTTATTCAGGGAGTGTTTATTAATGAGAGTTTTGGAAGATTTACTGTCTTAAAATGATATATCTCAGACGCAACCGGGACTAAGCCGACATAGCTAACACACTAGCCGAGATACAGACCACGTTGCTATGTATGTATTTTTAAATTATGTCTGCGCGATCAGGTAACATCTGTAATTTCTTTTTATTCAGGGAGTGTTTATTAATGAGAGTTTTGGAAGATTTACTGTCTTAAAATGATATATCTCAGACGCAACCGGGACTAAGCCGACATAGCTAACACACTAGCCGAGATACAGACCACGTTGCTATGTATGTATTTTTAAATTATGTCTGCGCGATCAGGTAACATCTGTAATTTCTTTTTATTCAGGGAGTGTTTATTAATGAGAGTTTTGGAAGATTTACTGTCTTAAAATGATATATCTCAGACGCAACCGGGACTAAGCAGACATAGCTAACACACTAGCCGAGATACAGACCACGTTGCTATGTATGTATTTTTAAATTATGTCTGCGCGATCAGGTAACATCTGTAATTTCTTTTTATTCAGGGAGTGTTTATTAATGAGAGTTTTGGAAGATTTACTGTCTTAAAATGATATATCTCAGACACGACCGGGACTAAGCCGAGATAGCTAACACACTAGCCAAGATACAGGCCACGTTGCTATGTATGTATTTTTAAATTATGTCTGCGCGATCAAGTAACATCAGTAAGTTTTTTTATTCAGGGAGGGTTTATTAATGAGAGTTTTGGATGATTTACTGTCTTAAAATGATAGATCTCAGACGCGACTGAGACTCTGTTAGCCGAGATAGCTGCTAACAAACATTAGCCGAGAGACCGGAGCAAATACGTAGCTATTTATGTATTTTTAAATTATGTCTGCGCGATCAGGTAACATCTGTAATTTCTTTTTATTCGGGGAGGGTTTATTAATGAGAGTTTTGGAAGATTTACTGTCTTAAAATGATATATCTCAGACGCGACCGGGACTCTGTTAGCCGAGATAGCTGCTAACAAACATTAGCCGAGAGACCGGAGCAAACACGTAGCTATTTATGTATTTTTAAATTATGTCTGCGCGATCAGGTAACATCTGTAATTTCTTTTTATTCGGGGAGGGTTTATTAATGAGAGTTTTGGATGATTTACTGTCTTAAAATGATATATCTCAGACGCGATCGGACATGCTCCGCCATTATTATTTAAATGCGCGTTGGAGCGTGCTGAATTAAGAGTTTTTATTAATGCTTTTCTGACTAAATGTTTATCAATTTTTATGTTAAGAGTTAATGCTTAATTCAACACTTGTGAGAAAAAACATTTTAGTTTAGTGTCAAGATGTTTCTTTAAAGGAGACTACATATAGGTCTTTAAAATGTTTGTTATGTCTGTGTGCTATCTTGACAATATTAATTCATTTTAATACACAAAATAATTCTTAGATAATTAATTATACCCTTTTTAATTCTGCCATTTTTAACTTTCGTTTTGAACGACCGGTTTCTTGAAGTCCACGCCCTTCAACGATCTGTTTACGCCCTCTGTAACAGCCAGTATCTGTAATGTGTTGTTGTTTTAAAATTAGCTCTTTTTTTATTACTCATTTGACTTACTGTTAGTGTTAGCTTAAGATAACTTACCGAAACCCGTCTGAGCGCGCCGCAATTTGCTGCTCCTTTTAGCATGAGACCACCCGAATCCGAAGCTAATGTTAGCTTGTTCCTCTTCCGGTGTTCGCCAGCTCCGCTCGTTGCACGCGGCGATTTTGGAAGTTATCGCTGTTCCAGTCAAGACACACACAAAGTTCACCAAGTGTCTCCCGTAAATTAATCCGTAAGGAGAAGGTCCTCGCTGATGTGAGGCTGCTGCGAGGCTGAAACGAGGCTGTACAGTTGAAGCTCCGCTCCATCGCGCCAGAAGAGGGTCCCGTCGCAACCGGTCCCTACGCCGGGGGTCCGCTCGTTTAATTTTTCCCGGCTGCGCGTTGGGAGCGATCGCAAATACACTAAAAATTGAACTAAATCATAAAAATAACAATTATACTTTATTTATAAAGCCATTTAAAAAAAACACAGCTGCAACAAAGTGCTGTACACATGAAATTAAGAACATATAAACAAAAGATGAGATGAAATCATGAAAAACAACAGTCAT
>JBBPBX010069262.1:0-18908 GCA_038048925.1 Garcialebias charrua
GCGCCACCTGAACGGTAAGTCTCATACGGCTGCAGACCTAAATTAGATCCTGCTGTTTCTTGTTCCATCACCCGAACTATTTTCTGTTTCCCAAACTGAAGACAAATAGCTCAAATCTTCACTTAAATTGCTAAATTCGTCGGGTTTTAAATTGAACGCCATTAATATGCAGAGCCCTCTGCCCAATACTACGTCACAGATGTTGCATTCGCGTGTAATCGGATTTCCCGTGAATAAACGGCACAACTTTTGAAAATCACTTTTAAATCAAAATTAAATTGATTTATCATTTTGTTTGCAAAAACGAACATAGTTGAATGATTCAACATATATATAATATATAGTGAGTAATTTTATGCATAGTTCAAACATCATGTCAGTGACACTTTAAGCTTTTATGACAATTTGCTTTTTTCACTCTTTGCTAGTGTTTTAGCTTTAAACTTGTGTTTTGCTACTTTTTGATTTTAGCTAGAATTTTAGTCCTTTTACCCAGCATTTATCTTTTAATAAGCTTTTAGTTACTTTTAGCTTTTATCTAATTGTTCACTGCTTTTATCGTTTGTCAGTTATAATTAGCAATTTTCTACTTTTCGTTTTTCTATAGCATTTTGTTTCTTTTAGTTTTTAGAACCCCTGTCTTCCAGAAACTGAGGCATCTGTTGTGAGTTGATACTGTATTATGTAATCTTTCAAGACTTTCAAGGAATAGTTCTGTCTTATAGTTTTTAGTTTACATCGGTCTTCTTTATTTTTTGAACCAGTCTTTCTCATTTTTGATTATGTCTTCATCAGCGGTGTTAATAAAGAATTACTTTTGTTTTGTGCCTCATTAAGTTTCTGCATTTGAGTTCTATGTCCCCATGTTCTGTGCATCAAATGACTTCTATAATGTCATGTACATCATGTAAAAATCTTGTCCTGCTTCAAATTGGTCCCTGGCTTTTTAACATTGATATGTAGTGAGTTTTCTCAGGGTACTCCGGTTTCCTCCCAGTCCAAAAACAAGCATGTTAGGTTAAATTTCCAAAGGGAAATCAAATGTTCTAACTCACATTCTGGTTTCATTAAAGAGTTGTTGTAGATGCTGATACTGTGGGCAGGAAGGATCTCTTGTAGCAGTCTGTCTTACAACGGATCTAAAGAAGCCTCTGACTGAAGACACTGTTGTTGTATGACAGTTTGATGAAGAGGATGCTGAGGGTTGTCTATAATGTTCTTCATTTTATGAAGACTCCTTCTTTGTACAATCATCTCCAAATGTTCTAAAGGAGTCCCCAGAACTGAGCAGCCTTCTTTATGAGCTTGTTGATCTTTTTGAAGTCACTTGCTCTGGTGCTGCTACCCGGGCAGATGATGAGATAGCATAAAACAATTCCAGCATTTAGTTTTCTCTGGTAGAGCAGCTGACAAACTCCTTTGCTTCAGACACTTCTTTAAATCTCTATCTGCTCGTATGGTCAGAAAGCCTGGCAGGAAAATGCTGGAGTCTGGGATATGATCCTGCAGCCATATCAGTGAAACACATAATACTGCATTTCTAATAGTCTGGATGGGTTCTTGTTAGGGCTTGGAGTTCATCCAAATTGTTTCCCAGCTGTATTTGAGGTATTATTTGAGCTTTGAGATGTTAGTCAGCTGCGCTCGGTTGTAAAAAACCTCTTGTTGTTATGGTTATGCATCTCAACAAATTTACAAAAGTAAAAAGATTTCAGTAAAAATCATTCCATCTGCACAGCATCCAATACCAGAGGAAATTATTATAAAAAAAGTGATTTCCATCCAGAAAAAGAGGAATAAAGAAAAAGAGCTACTCCAACATGCAGCCACCTTGAGCGGCACAATTCTAGAATGCTAGCTAAAAACTAAAGATAGCAAAAGAAGACAAAAAATATATAGCAAGAACAAAGCAGATTTCAAGAAGAACAACTTTTCACATAAATAGAAGCGATCTTAATGTATTTTTTGAGGGAAATATTTGTAAATAACATTTTGAGAAGTGTAAAAGTTACCAAATGTAAAAGTCATTGCTAGAGGGTCCAATATGAGGTGAAGATTTAGACATCTGAAAGTTCAATTAGCACAAAACATGCAAAAGTGGCTAAGTGTAAAATATGTGTGGAAGAATATACAAATAATAATAATAATAATAATAATAATAATAATAATGAATTCCATTTATAATGCACTTTTCATTAATAAAAATCTCAAAGTGCTACAAAGTGTAACAAAGCAAAGATCAAAATAAAACAAGTGATAAAATCAAATAAAATCAATAATAATATCGACTAAGATCAAAGATAAAATCATGTGGATGCAGATTAGGCTTGCTTAAAAAATAAATAAAATAAAACAAGTGATAAAATCAAGTAAAATCAATAATGATATCAGCTAAGATCAAAGATAAAATCATGTGGAGGCAGAATAGGCTTGCTTAAAAAGAAAGGTCTTTATGCTGCTTTTAAAGTCTTCAAATATAAAGAAAAACAATTCCCACAAATATGTGCTAATTTCTGTGCAGCAAACAGTGACACTACAGGTTGTATGCAAGCAGAGACATAACACCATGCAGCAACTGGTGGCATCCTCATGCAGCTTTTTACAGTGCTGTGAGATGGACCAGGAGCTGTCTCCTCACCACCACCCAGATGGATGGTTAATTGTAAGGGGAGCTCAGCACACAGCTAACAATTAGACCTGAATGAAGATGGATGTGAGCAGGGGGTGAAAAAGAAGGCAGGAGGTGTGCGATGAGGAGGGGAAAACAGGGATGGGAGCGAGATTGAGAGGAGGCTGGAAAATGCTAGGAGACTAATATTTCATATCCTCTCCTCAATAATTCCTTCGCTCCTCACCACATCTGTTCTCCGCTTGTCACTTCAATATTGTGAAAAGGCAATCCGAAATTACTATCCTATTTTACTCCCAGCTGAACATAACCTTATTCTTAGAAATGACCTGAGGCAGAATGGATTTTCAGCGAAACATAACCACTTGTTGGTAATAAATGTTGAGCAAATGACGTTTTGCTACAGTAAATGACTAGAGACACTTGCAAATGGTTGGTTTAATGGCAGGGAAGGTCATAAGTCATTTAGGTTATTGAGCATTAAAGAACACTCTGTGTTCTGCAGGGGAAAGTAATGAAGACTATGGCATGCTTGAGTAATTCACGCTTCTGGAGGGGCATGAAAAATCACAGCTGTCATTAGCAGTGAACAAACAGAGAATGCAATAATAATGGCTCCATCTTATCCTGAGGTTATCACCTTTAATGTGTGGTAAACTCTGGTACGTCAGCCTATACTAGAAATAAACAAACAAATAAATAAATACATTCAAATCAAAGTGACATGACGTCAAAAAGGTTAGCACAGTTTAACCTCACATGTATGAAGTTATCTACAAAAACGAAGCTGAAAAGCTTCACTCACGATGCTAGCATGTAAAATTTAGTTGTTTTATTTTCTAATGTTGCAGATTTTTGATTACGGTATATTTTTTTCTAATTAGCTTAGTCAGAGGGTTACATTTTGCAGTGTGCCCGGTCATAAGCATGGTTAAGTGATGTGCATCTTCTTCTTCTTCTTCTTCTTCTTCTTTCGGCTTTTCCCTTTTCAGGGGTTGCCACAGCGAGTCATCCTCCTCCACCTCACTCTGTCCTCTGCATCCTCTGTCCTCACTCCAACTACCTTCATGTCCTCTCTAACTGCATCCATATATCTCCTCTTCCCTGTGTCTTTTTCCTGGCAGCTGCATTTCTAACATCCTTCTACCAATATACCCACTGTCCCTCCTCTGGACATGTCCAAACCATCTCAGTCTGGCCTCCCTAACTTTATCTCCCAGTTGTTCAACATGTGCTGTACCTCTGATATCTCATTCCTGATCTTATCCATCCTTGTCACTCCTAAGGAGAACCTCAGCATCTTCATTTCTGCCACTTCCAGTTCTTTCTCCTGTCTTTTTGTCAATGACACTGTCTCCAGACCATACAACATAGCTGGTCTCACCACTGTCTTGTAAACTTTTCCTTTGACCTTTGCTGACACCTTTTTGTCACAAATCACTCCTGAAACTTTTCTCCATCCACTCCATCCTGCCTGGACTCTCTTCTTCACCTCTTTACCACATTCCCCATTTTCCTGGACAGTGGACCCCAAGTACTTGAAGTCCTGCACCTTTGTGACCTCTGCTCCTTGTAGTCTCACTGTTCCACCAGCCTCCCTCTCATTCACACACATGTACTCTGTCTTACTACGGCTGACTTTCATTCCTCTTCTTTCAAGTGAATACCTCCACCTCTCCAAGTTCTCTTCCACCTGTTCCCTGTTCTCACCACATATCACAATGTCATCTGCAAACATCATAGTCCATGGGGATTCCTGCCTGACCTCATCTGTTAGTCGGTCCATCACCAGAGCAAACAAGAAGGGGCTCAGAGCCGATCCTTGATGCAATCCCACCTCCACCTTGAAGCTATCTGTCACTCCTACAGCACATCTCACCACTGTCCTGCTGTCTTCATACATGTCCTGTACCAGTCTAACATACTTTTCTGCCACTCCAGATTTCCTCATGCAATACCACACCTCCTCTCTTGGCACCCTGTCATATGCTTTTTCTAAATCCACAAACACACAATGGAGTTCTTTCTGACCCTCTCTGTACTTCTCTATCAACATCCTCAAAGCAAAGATGGCATCTGTGGTGCTCTTTCTTGGCATGAAACCATACTGCTGCTCACAGATAGTCACCTCTTGTCTAAGCCTTCCTTCCACAATTCTCTCCCAGATCTTCATCGTGTGACTCATCAACTTAATTCCCCTGTAGTTGCTACAACTCTGTACATCACCCTTGTTCTTAAAAATGGGAACCAGCACACTTCTTCTCCATTCTTCAGGCATTTTCTCACCCTCAAATATTCCATTAAATATTTGAGTCAAAAACCTCACTGCCATCTCTCCAAGACATTTCCAAACCTCCACTGGTATGTCATCAGGTCCTACTGCCTTCCCCTTCTTCATTCTTTTCAGAGCTTTCCGGACTTCAACCTCACTAATCTTTCCCACTTCCATGTCCACAGTCTGTATGACCTCCACTCTTCTTTCTCTTTCATTCTCTTCATTCATTAGCTCCTCAAAGTAATCCTTCCATCTACCCATCACACTCTCCTCACTTGTTAGAACATTCCCATTCCCATCTTTAATAAGCCTAACCTGCTGCACATCCTTTCCAGCCTGATCCCTCTGTCTTGCCAATCGGTACAAGTCCTTCTCGCCCTCTTTGGTGTCCAGTCTCCCATACAACTCATTGTACGCCCTCTGCTTTGCCTTAGCTACTTCCTTCTTTGCTCTACGTCCCATCTCCTTATATTCATGTCTCCTCTCTTCAGTCCTCTCACTGTCATATTTCTTCTTGGCTAATCTCTTTCTTTGAATGGCATCCTGCACTTCACTATTCCACCACCAGGTTTCCTTATCATCCATTCTCTGTCCAGATGACACACCAAGTACCTTCCTACCTGTCTCTCTAATTACTGTTGCTGTAGTAGCCCAGTCACTTGGAAGCTCTTTCTTACCACCCAGAGCCTTTAACAGCTCGTCTCTGAATTTCTCACAACATTCTTCCTTCTTTAGCTTCCACCATTTGGTCTTCTTCTCTGATTTTACTCTTTTTCTCTTCTTCGCAACAACAGTCATTCTACACACAACCATCCGATGCTGTCTGGCCACGCTCTCCCCTGCTACAACCTTACAGTCTCCAATCTCCCTCAGGTTTCCTCTTCTACACAGAATGTAGTCAACCTGCATACTCCTTCCTACACTTTTATAGGTCACTCTATGGCTGTGTCTCAATTCAGGGGCTGCATCCTCATGAGTGCGCATTTGTCGGCCGCATACGTCATTGCCCCGCGCGGAGGACTGTCCCAATTCGAAGACTCCTCCTCATGCGGCCGAGGAATGCGGCCTACTTCCTGCCGAAATCGAAGGATGCATTCGTGAATCCTTCAAGACGGAGGCTATCCCAGAATTCATAGCGCCAGCAGAGATTTCGCGGGGGGGGGTGGGACTTTCTGCGTGCAGAGTCGGGGCTGCTGTGTGTTGTTGAGTCATCAGCTCGTTTTAACAACAACCTCAGCGCGAATATTCATTCAACCTTTATTTAGTCATCTCAAACAACCTCAGCTCGAATATATCTCATTAAAATTTAACTTCAGAAACGACAAAAAAAAATTGTGTTAGCTGAATATACAGTATATTAGTGTTTCTGAGTTTACTGTTTTTGAAGAACTGATTACAAATCAGATTATTTTACACGTGCGTAGCAAGGATTTTCTGAGGGGCAATCTTTTAAAACCCAGAGTGGACTTACGAAATGCAAGTTGTCCAGTAGCTCAGTTTGTAAATCAACCTGCGATTGGTGCAGAGACGCTTTTCTCGAAGCTGGTTCGAATCTCACTCGGTACGGTTAAAACTTATTTTACGTTTGTCTTTTATTGGATAAAAAAAAGAAGGAGTTTCACAAACTCCTTCTTTTTAATCTCAGTCCTCATTTTTTATCCAATAAAAGACAAACGTAAAATAAGTTTTAACCGTACCGAGTGAGATTCGAACCAGCTTCGAGAAAAGTATCTCTGCACCAATCGCAGGTTGATTTACCAACTGTGCTACTGGACAAGTTGCATTTCGTAGGTCCACTCTGGGTTTTAACAGATCGCCATTTATAAGCTGATTTGTAATCAGTTCTTAACAAACAGTAAACTCAGAAACACTAATATATATACATGTATTCAGATAAATAATATATTTTAGCGGCGTCCCTTCTCTTTCCACACACACCAAGCGGCACACAAGAACTTCCCACCCACTTCAAGAGAACGCCCCACCCACTTCAATGCCGGCAAACCTGAAGGCTAGACCGTCCCATTTCAGCAGTTTCGCTCAGCCCACCCGGTCTTGTGAGTGCGTGGCCTACTCGGCCCAGCTAGGCTGGGTCCTCATGAGGACGCAGCCCCTGAATTGAGACACAGCCTATGTTCCTCCCTCTTTTGGAAATAGGTATTGACTATAGCCATTTCCATTCTCTTGGCAAAATCCACCACCATCTGTCCTTCCTGGTTTCTTTCCTTGACACCAAACCTACCCATCACTTCCTCATCCCCTCTGTTTCCTTCACCAACATGTCCATTCAGGTCTGCTCCAATCACCACTCTTTCCTCCCTGGGAATACTCTCCATCACTTCATCCAAATCTTTCCAAAATGTATCTTTCTCCTCCGCATCACATCCAACCTGTGGAGCATAACCAATGACTATCACTATCACTAGCACTTTGAAATTTTTATTAATGAAAAGTGCATTATAAATGGAATTCATTATTATTATTACTATGTTTAGCATCAGACCTTCTACTTCTACCTTCAGACACATCACCCTATCTGACACTCTTTTCACCTCTACTACATTCTTTGCCAACTCCTCCTTCAGGACCACCCCTACTCCATTTCTCTTTCTATCCACACCATGGTAAAACAGTTTGAACCCTGCTCCAATACTGCGAGCCTTGCTGCCCTTCCACTTGGTCTCTTGGACACATAAAACATCTACCTTTCTTCTCTGCATCATGTCAGCCAGCTTAAGTGATGTGCATGATTTAATTAATTTCAACCATATTTTGTTCTCATAATTACTGTCTACCTAAAATAATGTAATTTTAGAATACTTTGAAGGCTTCTGTTGGGGTTTTGCCCTTCATTTCTTCATTTAAGTTCAACACGCATGAATTATAGTTTTCTATCACAGTACAGAACAAAGTAAATATAATAGGATACAATACAAATTTGTTTTTAAAAAGCACTTAGAAAAAACAGCATTGTTGGCCAAAGTGCTGCACACTGAAAACACATAAAAGCGTGTTTATGCTAATTAGCAAATAGCCTCCATAGCGCCCCCTAGATTATTCAAACTGTTGTATCTCAGTGATACATCATCCGATCTGAACCAGATTTATTGTGCATCATCAGTGAGCCCTTGTGGACACATTGATATGGTGGGCTAACATTTGACTCAAGTGCGCCCCCTACATTACTTCTATAGTTATATCTCAGTGATACATCATCCGATCTGAACCAGATTTATTGTGAATCATCAGTGAACCTTCTACACACATTGATAATGTGATGCAAAATATGACTCCAGAGCGCCCCCTAGATTATTACTACAGTTATATCTCAGTGATACATCATCCGATCTGAACCAGATTTATTATGATTCATCAGTGAACACTTCGACACACATTGATAATGTTATGTAAATTTTTACTCCATAGCGCCCCCTATATTATTACTACAGTTATATCTTAGTGATACATTATCCGATCTGCACGAGATTTATTATGATTCATCAGTGAACACTTCTACACACATTGATAATGGTATGTAAATTTTTACTCCATAGCGCCCCCTGTATTATTACTACAGTTATATCTCAGTGATACATCATCCGATCTGAACCAGATTTATTGTGCATCATCAGTGAGCCCTTGTGGACACATTGATATGGTGGGCTAACATTTGACTCAAGTGCGCCCCCTACATTATTTATATAGTTATATCTCAGTGATACATCATCCGATCTGAACCAGATTTATTGTGCATCATCAGTGAGCCCTTGTGGACACATTGATATGGTGGGCTAACATATGACTCCAGAGCGCCCCCTAGATTATTCAAACTGTTATATCTCAGTGATACATCATCCGATCTGAACCAGATTTATTGTGCATCATCAGTGAGCCCTTGTGGACACATTGATATTGTGGTTTAACATGTGACTCCAGAGCGCCCCCTAGATTATTCAAACTGTTATATCTCAGTGAGACATCATCCGATCTGAACCAGATTTATTGTGCGTGTGCACCCCTGGTGCGGAGTAGACACGAGAGACTTCGAAATGGCGACCGAGCGGACGAGCTGGAGCTCGCGTGGTCGCCTCAATAAGGTCCGAGCAGTGCTAAGCTGCTTCGGGCCTCAATGCTGCTTGCAGCTTTAATTAGGCCCGAAGCAGCGAAGCGCTGCAAGGACCTATTGTAATTGTAGTGTTTATTATTTTTTTTTTTCTTCCGCCAAAAGAAGTGGCCTTTTGGAGGCTTTATCATATACGAAAACTCACCAAATTTGGCGGACTCGTCAGGACTGGTGAAAAATTACGTATTTTGGGGGCGTGGCAAAAATCGCCACAGAAACGGCTCAAGAGCGCCCCCTAGAAATTTTCAAAATACCCTCCGCATTGACCTTAGTTTGACGTAGAATCATGAAATTTGGTACACTTGTCCAAATCACCAAGATGCACAGAAAACCCTCTGGCACCAATGTTGTACAATAAATGGTAAGGCGGCCATTTTGGAACGATGACCAAATTTTCACCCCTTTTTGGCCGTTTACAGCCTCCGCATTTGAACGAACTCCTCCTATGAATTTCGCTCGATTTGGTTCAAACTTGGCCAGTTTCTTCATAAGGCACGGGGGAACAAACGATATCAAAATTGTGCGTTTTCATGAATGCTGAAGGGGCGGGGCCAGACGTCAAAGTTGGACATCTCGCCATGAAAAACGAAACGCTTACAGCTCTTACACGAAAAAAGTCTAATACATCAAACCTTCAGTTATTGACCCACATCCGGTCCCCCGCAAAACTGTATGGTCAAATCATGACATCACTTAAGCCACGCCCCCTGACAACAGGAAGTGTAAAGTTTTACGTTGAACGGTCCATATCGGACCCCTGTTACCTAATCAGCGTGGCATTGTGTCCAGTGACCGAAGACATGTTGGTGTAACAAGCATTCCAATACTGTTCGTTTTTGGTGGAGCATGTGGGCGTGGCGACGTGGCGAAGTAAGACATAACGCCATCACCTTACGTTTGGTTCTAAAATCCACAGATTTGATCCGAGGAGTACCAAAATCAGTATGATCGATCATTGCCCACCCCTTGAACAGGTGTTTATGCTAATTTGCAAATCGCTACAGAAACGGCTCAAGAGCGCCCCCTAGAAATATTCAAAATACCCTCTGCATTGACCTTAGTTTGACGTAGAATCATGAAATTTGGTACACTTGTCCAACTCCCCAAGATGCACAGAAAACCCTCTGGCACCAATGTTGTACGATAAATGGTAAGGCGGCCATTTTGGAACGATGACCAAATTTTCACACATTTTTGGCCGTTTACAACCTCTGCATTTCAACGAACTCCTCCTAGGGATTTCGCTCGATTTGATTCAAACTTGGCCAGTTTCTTTATAAGGCACGGGGGAACAAATGTTATCAAAACTGTGCGTTTTCATGCATGCTGAAGGGGCGGGGCCAGACCTCAAAGTTGGACATCTCGCCATGAAAAACGAAACGCTTACAGCTCTTACACGAAAACTGTCTAATACATCAAACCTTCAGTGATTGACCCACATCCGGTCCCCTGCAAAACTGTATGGTCAAATCATGACATCACTTAAGCCACGCCCCCTGACAACAGGAAGTGTAAAGTTTTACGTTGAACGGTCCATATCGGATCCCTGTTACCTAATCAACGTGACATTGTATCCAGTCACCGAAGACATGGTGGTGTAACAAGCTTTCCAGCACTGTTCGTTTTGGGTGGAGCAAGTGGGCGTGGTGACGTGGCGAAGTAAGACGTAACGCCGTCACCATACGTTTGGTTCTAAACTCCACAGATTTGATCTGAGGAGTACCAAAATCATTATGATCGATCATTACCCACCCCTTGAACAGGTGTTTATGCTAATTAGCAAATAGCCTCCATAGCGCCCCCTAGATTATTCAAACTGTTGTATCTCAGTGATACATCATCCGATCTGAACCAGATTTATTGTGCATCATCAGTGAGCCCTTGTGGACACATTGATATGGTGGGCTAACATTTGACTCAAGTGCGCCCCCTACATTATTTCTATAGTTATATCTCAGTGATACATCATCCGATCTGCACAAGATTTATTATGCTTTATCAGTGAACACTTCGACACACATTGATAATGTTATGTAAATTTTTACTCCATAGCGCCCCCTATATTATTACTACAGTTATATCTTAGTGATACATTATCCGATCTGCACGAGATTTATTATGATTCATCAGTGAACACTTCTACACACATTGATAATGGTATGTAAATTTTTACTCCATAGCGCCCCCTGTATTATTACTACAGTTATATCTTAGTGATACATTATCCGATCTGCACGAGATTTATTATGCTTTATCAGTGAACACTTCGACACACATTGATAATGTTATGTAAATTTTTACTCCATAGCGCCCCCTATATTATTATTACAGTTATATCTTAGTGATACATTATCCGATCTGCACGAGATTTAATGTGATTCATCAGTGAACACTTCTATACACATTGATAATGGTATGTAAATTTTTACTCCATAGCGCCCCCTATATTATTACTACAGTTATATCTCAGTGATACATTATCCAATTTGCACGAGATTTATTGTGCTTTATCAGTGAACACTTCGACACACATTGATAATGGTATGTAAATTTTTACTCCATAGCGCCCCCTATATTATTACTACAGTTATATCTTAGTGATACATCATCCGATCTGCACAAGATTTATTGTGCTTTATCAGTGAACACTTCGACACACATTGATAATGGTATGTAAATTTTTACTCCATAGCGCCCCCTATATTATTACTACAGTTATATCTTAGTGATACATTATCCGATCTGCACGAGATTTATTGTGATTCATCAGTGAACACTTCTACACACATTGATAATGGTATGTAAATTTTTACTCCATAGCGCCCCCTATATTATTACTACAGTTATATCTCAGTGATACATTATCCGATCTGCACGAGATTTATTGTGCTTTATCAGTGAACACTTCGACACACATTGATAATGGTATGTAAATTTTTACTCCATAGCGCCCCCTATATTATTACTACAGTTATATCTTAGTGATACATTATCCGATCTGCACGAGATTTATTGTGATTCATCACTGAACACTTCTACACACATTGATGATGGTATGTACATTTTTACTCCATAGCGCCCCCTGTATTATTACTACAGTTATATCTTAGTGATACATTATCCGATCTGCATGAGATTTATTGTGCTTTATCAGTGAACACTTCGACACACATTGATAATGGTATGTAAATGTTTACTCCATAGCGCCCCCTATATTATTACTACAGTTATATCTTAGTGATACATTATCCGATCTGCACGAGATTTATTGTGCTTTATCAGTGAACACTTCGACACACATTGATAATGTTATGTAAATTTTTACTCCATAGCGCCCCCTATATTATTACTACAGTTATATCTCAGTGATACATCATCCGATCTGAACCAGATTTATTGTGTATCATCAGTGAGCCCTTGTGGACACATTGATATTGTGGGCTAACATTTGACTCAAGTGCGCCCCCTACATTATTTCTATAGTTATATCTCAGTGATACATCATCCGATCTGAACCAGATTTATTGTGCATCATCAGTGAGCCCTTGTGGACACATTGATATGGTGGGCTAACATTTGACTCAAGTGCGCCCCCTACATTATTTATATAGTTATATCTCAGTGATACATCATCCGATCTGAACCAGATTTATTGTGCATCATCAGTGAGCCCTTGTGGACACATTGATATGGTGGGCTAACATATGACTCCAGAGCGCCCCCTAGATTATTCAAACTGTTATATCTCAGTGATACATCATCCGATCTGAACCAGATTTATTGTGCATCATCAGTGAGCCCTTGTGGACACATTGATATTGTGGTTTAACATGTGACTCCAGAGCGCCCCCTAGATTATTCAAACTGTTATATCTCAGTGAGACATCATCCGATCTGAACCAGATTTATTGTGCGTGTGCACCCCTGGTGCGGAGTAGACACGAGAGACTTCGAAATGGCGACCGAGCGGACGAGCTGGAGCTCGCGTGGTCGCCTCAATAAGGTCCGAGCAGTGCTAAGCTGCTTCGGGCCTCAATGCTGCTTGCAGCTTTAATTAGGCCCGAAGCAGCGAAGCGCTGCAAGGACCTATTGTAATTGTAGTGTTTATTATTATTAGGCCCGAAGCAGCGAAGCGCTGCAAGGACCTATTGTAATTGTAGTGTTTATTATTATTATTTTTATTATTATTATTTTTATTCTAGTCCCTCTTTAAGTGGCTTTTTGGGGGCTTTATCATATATGAAAACTCACCAAATTTGGCGGACTCGTCAGGACTGGTGAAAAATTACATATTTTGGGGGCGTGGCAAAAATCGCCACAGAAACGGCTCAAGAGCGCCCCCTAGAAAATTTCAAAATACCCTCCGCATTGACTTAGTTTGACGTAGAATCGTGAAATTTGGTACACTTGTCCAACTCACCAAGATGCACAGAAAACCCTCTGGCACCAACGTTGTACGATAAATGGTAAGGCGGCCATTTTGGAATGATGACCAAATTTTTACACCTTTTTGGCCGTTTACAGCCTCCGCATTTGAACGAACTCCTCCTAGGGATTTCGCTCGATTTGGTTCAAACTTGGCCAGTTTCTTCATAAGGCACGGGGGAACAAACAATATCAAAATTGTGCGTTTTCATGAATGCTGAAGGGGCGGGGCCAGACGTCAAAGTTGGACATCTCGCCATGAAAAACGAAACGCTTACAGCTCTTACACGAAAAGAGTCTAATACATCAAACCTTCAGTGATTGACGCACATCCGGTCCCCTGCATTACTGAATGGTCAAATCATGACATCACTTAAGCCACGCCCCCTGACAACAGGAAGTGTAAAGTTTTACTTTGAAAGGTCCATATCGGACCCGTGTTACCTAATCAGCGTGACATTGTGTCCAGTGACTAAAGACATGTTGGTGTAACAAGCTTTCCAGCACTGTTCGTTTTGGGTGGAGCAAGTGGGCGTGGCGACATGGCGAAGTAAGACGTAACGCCATCACCATACGTTTGGATCTAAAATCCACAGATTTGATCTGAGGAGTACCAATATCAGTATGATCGATCATTGCCCACCCCTTGAACAGGTGTTTATGCTAATTAGCAAATTGCTACAGAAACGGCTCAAGAGCGCCCCCTAGAAATATTCAAAATACCCTCCGCATTGACCTTAGTTTGACGTAGAATCATGAAATTTGGTACACTTGTCCAACTCACCAAGATGCACAGAAAACCCTCTGGCACCAATGTTGTACGATAAATGGTAAGGCGGCCATTTTGGAACGATGACCAAATTTTCACCCCTTTTTGGCCGTTTACAGCCTCCGCATTTGAACGAACTCCTCCTATGAATTTCGCTCGATTTGGTTCAAACTTGGCCAGTTTCTTCATAAGGCACGGGGGAACAAATGTTATCAAAACTGTGCGTTTTCATGCATGCTGAAGGGGCGGGGCCAGACCTCAAAGTTGGACATCTCGCCATGAAAAACGAAACGCTTACAGCTCTTACACGAAAACTGTCTAATACATCAAACCTTCAGTGATTGACCCACATCCGGTCCCCTGCAAAACTGTATGGTCAAATCATGACATCACTTAAGCCACGCCCCCTGACAACAGGAAGTGTAAAGTTTTACGTTGAACGGTCCATATCGGACCCCTGTTACCTAATCAGCGTGACATTGTATCCAGTCACCGAAGACATGTTGGTGTAACAAGCTTTCCAGCACTGTTCGTTTTGGGTGGAGCAAGTGGGCGTGGTGACGTGGCGAAGTAAGACGTAACGCCGTCACCATACGTTTGGTTCTAAACTCCACAGATTTGATCTGAGGAGTACCAAAATCATTATGATCGATCATTACCCACCCCTTGAACAGGTGTTTATGCTAATTAGCAAATAGCCTCCATAGCGCCCCCTAGATTATTCAAACTGTTGTATCTCAGTGATACATCATCCGATCTGAACCAGATTTATTGTGCATCATCAGTGAGCCCTTGTGGACACATTGATATGGTGGGCTAACATTTGACTCAAGTGCGCCCCCTACATTATTTCTATAGTTATATCTCAGTGATACATCATCCGATCTGAACCAGATTTATTGTGCATCATCAGTGAGCCCTTGTGGACACATTGATATGGTGGGCTAACATTTGACTCAAGTGCGCCCCCTACATTATTTCTATAGTTATATCTCAGTGATACATCATCCGATCTGAACCAGATTTATTGTGCTTTATCAGTGAACACTTCGACACACATTGATAATGGTATGTAAAGTTTTACTCCATAGCGCCCCCTATATTATTACTACAGTTATATCTTAGTGATACATTATCCGATCTGCACGAGATTTATTGTGCTTCATCAGTGAACACTTCGACACACATTGATAATAGTATGTAAATTTTTACTTCATAGCGCCCCCTATATTATTACTACAGTTATATCTTAGTGATACATTATCCGATCTGCACGAGATTTAGTGTGGTTCATCAGTGAGCACTTCTACACACATTGATAATGTGTAAATTTTTACTCCACAGCGCCCCCTATATTATTACTATAGTTATATCTCAGTGATACATTATCCGATCTGTACAAGATTTATTGTGCATCAACAGTGAGCCCTTGTGGACACATTGATATGGTGGGCTAACATGTAACTCCAGAGCGCCCCCTAGATTATTCAAACTGTTATATCTCAGTGAGACATCATCCGATCTGAACCAGATTTATTGTGCATCATCAGTGAGCCCTTGTGGACACATTGATATGGTGGGCTAACATATGACTCCAGAGCGCCCCCTAGATTATTCAAACTGTTATATCTCAGTGAGACATCATCCGATCTGAACCAGATTTATTGTGCATCATCAGTGAGCCCTTGTGGACACATTGATATGGTGGGCTAACATATGACTCCAGAGCGCCCCCTAGATTATTCAAACTGTTATATCTCAGTGATACATCATCCGATCTGAACCAGATTTATTGTGCATCATCAGTGAGCCCTTGTGGACACATTGATATGGTGGGCTAACATATGACTCCAGAGCGACCCCTAGATTATTCAAACTGTTATATCTCAGTGATACATCATCCGATCTGAACCAGATTTATTGTGCATCATCAGTGAGCCCTTGTGGACACATTGATATGGTGGGCTAACATTTGACTCAAGTGCGCCCCCTACATTACTTCTATAGTTATATCTCAGTGATACATCATCCGATCTGAACCAGATTTATTGTGCATCATCAGTGAGCCCTTGTGGACACATTGATATGGTGGGCTAACATATGACTCCAGAGCGCCCCCTAGATTATTCAAACTGTTATATCTCAGTGATACATCATCCGATCTGAACCAGATTTATTGTGCATCATCAGTGAGCCCTTGTGGACACTGGAGCTCGCGCGGTCGCCTCAATAAGGTCCGAGCGGCGCTAAGCTGCGAGGGCCTCAATGCTGCTTGCAGCTTTAATTATTATTAGACAAGAAAGTTAATTTTCAATAGTCCAGGTATCAAATCCGCTCATTCTCAATCAGTTCATCTGGACTTTCTACTTTAAAGAAACTGTCCAGATGAACTGATTGAGAATGAGCGGATTTAATTATTAGGCCCGAAGCAGCGAAGCGCTGCAAGGACCTATTGTAATTGTAGTGTTTATTATTATTATTATTATTATTTTTTTTTTTATTTTTCTTCCCCCCAAAGAAGTGGCCTTTTGGAGGCTTTATCATATACGAAAACTCACCAAATTTGGCGGACTCGTCAGGACTGGTGAAAAATTACGTATTTTGGGGGCGTGGCAAAAATCGTCACAGAAACGGCTCAAGAGCGCCCCCTAGAAATTTTCAAAATACCCTCCGCATTGACCTTATTTTGACGTAGAATCATGAAATTCGGTACACTTGTCCATCTCACCAAGATGCACAGAAAACCCTCTGGCACCAATGTTGTACAATAAATGGTAAGGCGGCCATTTTGAAACGATGACCAAATTTTCACCCCTTTTTGGCCGTTTACAGCCTCCGCATTTGAACGAACTCCTCCTATGAATTTCGCTCGATTTGGTTCAAACTTGGCCAGTTTCTTCATAAGGCACGGGGGAACAAACGATATCAAAATTGTGCGTTTTCATGAATGCTGAAGGGGCGGGGCCAGACGTCAAAGTTGGACATCTCGCCATGAAAAACGAAACGCTTACAGCTCTTACACGAAAAAAGTCTAATACATCAAACCTTCAGTTATTGACCCACATCCGGTCCCCCGCAAAACTGTATGGTCAAATCATGACATCACTTAAGCCACGCCCCCTGACAACAGGAAGTGTAAAGTTTTACGTTGAACGGTCCATATCGGACCCCTGTTACCTAATCAGCGTGGCATTGTGTCCAGTGACCGAAGACATGTTGGTGTAACAAGCATTCCAATACTGTTCGTTTTTGGTGGAGCATGTGGGCGTGGCGACGTGGCGAAGTAAGACATAACGCCATCACCTTACGTTTGGTTCTAAAATCCACAGATTTGATCCGAGGAGTACCAAAATCAGTATGATCGATCATTGCCCACCCCTTGAACAGGTGTTTATGCTAATTTGCAAATCGCTACAGAAACGGCTCAAGAGCGCCCCCTAGAAATATTCAAAATACCCTCCGCATTGACCTTAGTTTGACGTAGAATCATGAAATTTGGTACACTTGTCCAACTCACCAAGATGCACAGAAAACTCTCTGGCACCAATGTTGTACGATAAATGGTAAGGCGGCCATTTTGGAACGATGACCAAATTTTCACCCCTTTTTGGCCGTTTACAGCCTCTGCATTTCAACGAACTCCTCCTAGGGATTTCGCTCGATTTGATTCAAACTTGGCCAGTTTCTTTATAAGGCACGGGGGAACAAATGTTATCAAAACTGTGCGTTTTCATGCATGCTGAAGGGGCGGGGCCAGACCTCAAAGTTGGACATCTCGCCATGAAAAACGAAACGCTTACAGCTCTTACACGAAAACTGTCTAATACATCAAACCTTCAGTGATTGACCCACATCCGGTCCCCTGCAAAACTGTATGGTCAAACCATGACATCACTTAAGCCACGCCCCCTGACAACAGGAAGTGTAAAGTTTTACGTTGAACGGTCCATAACGGATCCCTGTTACCTAATCAGCGTGACATTGTATCCAGTCACCGAAGACATGGTGTTGTAACAAACTTTCCAGCACTGTTCGTTTTGGGTGGAGCAAGTGGGCGTGGTGACGTGGCGAAGTAAGACGTAACGCCATCACCATACGTTTGGTTCTAAACTCCACAGATTTGATCTGAGGAGTACCAAAATCATTATGATCGATCATTACCCACCCCTTGAAAAGGTGTTTATGTTAATTAGCAAATAGCCTCCATAGCGCCCCCTAGATTATTCAAACTGTTGTATCTCAGTGATACATCATCCGATCTGAACCAGATTTATTGTGCATCATCAGTGAGCCCTTGTGGACACATTGATATGGTGGGCTAACATTTGACTCAAGTGCGCCCCCTACATTATTTCTATAGTTATATCTCAGTGATACATCATCCGATCTGCACGAGATTTATTATGCTTTATCAGTGAACACTTCGACACACATTGATAATGTTATGTAATTTTTTACTCCATAGCGCCCCCTATATTATTACTACAGTTATATCTTAGTGATACATTATCCAATCTGCACGAGATTTATTATGATTCATCAGTGAACGCTTCTACACACATTCATAATGGTATGTAAATTTTTACTCCATAGCGCCCCCTGTATTATTACTACAGTTATATCTTAGTGATACATTATCCGATCTGCACGAGATTTATTGTGCTTTATCAGTGAACACTTCGACACA
>JBBPBX010069264.1:0-18907 GCA_038048925.1 Garcialebias charrua
TAACATGCCATAAAAGATAAGATCACGTGTTAAAAGCCAAGGAATAAATGTGTGTTTTTAAATAAGATTTAAAAAGTTTTGAGGACTGTCAGCAGCAACTGCTCAGCTGATCTGAGATCGGGGAGGGCAGGAAGGTTGAAGCAGCTCAGATAAATATGGTTTTGCAACTTTATCAAGCACCTTGTGCATAACTAAATAATAAAATATGCTTTAATACATCTTTATTGTAAAAATACTAAATTGGAAAATACATGGGTTTAAAGAAGGCAACAAGGTAGGATTATGAATTGGGTTTAAAGATTACAGCTCATGAGGTACTCATTATAGCATGACATCTCTTTCACAACATTCTGTCAAAGCCTTTATTGTGTTCTTCTTCTAGTGGTGGCTAGTACTGTAGTAAATAGCTTGAGGGAACACTACTGCCACCATGTGGTAAGACGAGTAGGATTCTGGACCCCGCCCACAGAAGGGGTACAAAAAAGCTGTGGAAACAGAACATAGATGTGACCCGACCCGAACTGAGCCGACCTGAGCCGATCCAACCCGAGCCGAGCCGAGCGGTGGAAAAGAGGCATAACATGCATGTTTTTGGGATGTGGGAGGAAACTTACAACATGCATGGTGAGAACATGCAAACTCCACCTAAAAAATCTTGAAAAGGTCCTTGACAGGGATTTGATTTGAGAGGCAACATCTCTACTGGCCACCATGCCACCTCAAGATGTTTTGCTTTCTCAATTCAGAACTGGAGAACGCAGAATCTCACATGTTTCACATTTGAATTGAGAAAGCAAAGCATCTTAACTGTTTAGTTACATTCTACAGTTAAGATGATTTGTCAGTGATAAAATAAAACAAATCAGAATTGAGCAAACAGCTGTTTAAAAAGGCATATGACAAACAAACATAGAGGCGTTATCTCAGGTCTGTATAAAGGACTCGTAAACATGAAAGCACATTTCAACTTTATACAAAATGGGAAATGGAGGGAGAAATACATACTGTATAACAGAGGAAGGGTGTTAGAACAATCTGGTAGTACCAGTGGAAATGTAGCAGCTCACTGAGATGGAGGGAATTTGGGTGGAAAAGTTTGATAAAATATTTTATCACACCCTACCAAAAATCGCACTATAAAGGTAACTCTCCAGCTTGCTAGAGAAACTGTGGAAATAAAAGTGCACATCATTACCATATTTTTGGGGACTGTCAAGTAAATAAAACTTATAGGAAGGGGATACAGGATATTATTGGACGTCAACTACCTCTAGAAAGTAAAGTCTTGTTTTTTTGGACTCACGCCTGAAGGATGGTCAATGATAGATAAGTATCTGTTTAATATTTTATTAGTGGCGTGCAAAAAAGCACCCACAAAAAACTGGCTTTCCCTGTTGAGCCCAACATTGAACATATGGACGGACATCACAATGGACATGTACAGGATGGAGAGAATAACTGGAGAAGTAACAAACCAATTTATTTTATGCTGGAAGAAATGGATGGTTTGTATAAAATCATGTAGACTAGATCTAGACCTAGTAATTTCTGAATTATATATTGTTTATAACAAAACCCACTTTCACTCCCTTTGTGGTAATGTTTGTTTATTTATTTATTTTTTGTTTGTTTAAAAAAATGTATTTGATTTTTTTTTTCATTTCAACCTTTATTTAGACAGATAAATCCCATTGAGCCTCGAATACTAATTTACAAGGGAGATATGTTTAGACCAGGGGTGCTCACACTTTTTCAGCATGCGAGCTACTTATAAAACAACCAATTCAAAATGATCTACCCAATACTAGCCTTGTTAAAACCAGACCCTTGTCCTTCACTTCGCTTCGTACTAGGGTCTGGAGTTTCTCCTATAGAGAACCGATTCTCACTGGAGGCGTGGCCTCTGCTGAGTTTACCCAATCGTTAATGTTTGGCCGTGACGTATGTTGCGCGGAGCTGCAACATACGTCACGTTAGCCTGTCCAGTCCAGTTAGCCTGGCGAGGGCCAGGCTAACTGTTCAGATAAACAGCTCAGAAACCACTCGGTGGATATTTTTTCTACTACCAGTGTGTAAATATATGGCTCTAATTTACTGACTGTTGGACTAGATAAAACATTTGAGATAAAATTCGATTTTTTATAATTTATTTTGTAGCGCACCCCAGGCTGTTTGGAAAATGTCATACCGAAACAATTTAAATAGATTTGACCATTTCGTGAATTGATTTAGGAACTGTTAAGCTCAGGAACCATTGTGCTATACTGTAATGTCAGCTAAGAAATAAATTTTTTCTCAGCAAAGAAATAATAGTTTTTACCGTGTTCTCTTGTAAATTCCTTCGTGCCGGCAGCCATTTTAAGCAGGGCAAACTGACGACGTCAGTCGACGTCGTTCAAAACTCCGCCTTCTGTTCTCTGATTGGTCCGAAATTCCGCCTTCTGTTCTCTGATTGGTCCGGTCAAAAATCTACCAGAAATCCTTCTCTATGGGAGAAGTCCCAGACGGAGCAGTGAAGGGAAATGAGAATTGAGCGGAGCTGCGTAGGAAGGCAAGGGCCAGGCTAACCCAATACAAAAATGCAAAACATATAATTATCTTCAAATGTATTAAAGACCGTGTAAAGTGAATTTCAATATTTTCTTCAATAAACATTATAAATGTCATAATTGTAATCTTGTAAATGAGTAAAAAGTCTCAAAATTGTAGCTCAATTAATTTTGGAGTTATAGAGCAAACTGTGTATAAAGATATTTCTGTTTCAGGATTTTTTAGGCGTGTTTTAAATGTGACCGAGTTTCGTCACGCGGTCTTCTTAAGTATAGCCCCACCCCCTGCAGCTCCAGCCGTATAAATTCGCCTCGGTGGAGCCGTTCACTCGCGAATCGCAGATAGCATCAGATAGCAATAGCATAGATATTTTGTTCATTGTTAGCTAGCTAATCAATTATGCCTCGTTCGTGCATCTTCCCTGGATGTCGCAATGGTCAGGGCACCCGTACAAATCATAACGTGTTTTTATACCGCATGGTTTTATACTGAGTATCTGTAATGCCTGGATAGGTCAATGGAAAGAGCGTTTGCCTTCTGTCCCAAACCTTATGGGTTCAATTCCCGCATGGTACAACTTTTTTTTAAATTCATTTCAGATTAAAAACACACAAGAAAACTATTTACAAAAACAGCGTAACTCTTGGAAAAAGTAGCTGCTGTTACAGCCAGAACTCAGATAAAAACAGAGCAGGTTTACTGGCTCTGCTGTCTGCCTCTCCACACACAGCTCAGCTGCAGGCCGCAGTACTGCGCTGAAACCACGCCCACGCGCTGACACGCCCCCAGCGTTTCAGACCAAGGGAAAATTATGTTTTTTCATTATTTTTGAGACTTAATTTTATAAGGTAAACAATGTTTTTAATCAGTCAGATTTATATGGGTGATTAATAACACATATTTATGCCGTGTGACAAACTAAAACTACACATTGAAATTTACTTTACACGGTCTTTAAGGATTATTTTTATGTACAATGTATGTTGATGTACCTTGCATAACTGAAAAAGCCAATATTGCACAACACATATAATAAATAAGGGGTCACCAACGTGGTGCCCGCGGACACCTTGTTGCCCGCAGGGACCACATGAGGTGCCTGGTGGTAGTGACAGCAATAAAGTTTTTTTTTAAAGATGGTAGAAACTGATCCCCCCCCCCCCTTCTTTATAAGAATCTGGTCTTTTACTTTAATAAATGTTTAAAAAATCATTAGATATTTTTTACTTTATAATGTCATCTCTAAAAGCCCCCTCCAGCAAATCTAAAGTGGTCCACAGGCCACCAGTTGATAACCACAGTTGTAGCAGGTTGTTATGGCTCCGGACACGTTTAATTTAGTGAACGAAGGCATAAAAATGGCTCTTTTGGTACGGAGAGATTTAATGTATACAGCGGTGCTTATGCATTTACGTTACAGACTGTCAGTGAACGCACCGCGAAAGAGTGTGACGCAAGTGCGCGGGTACGAGACAGGGAAAAGTGCAAAGAACAGAGAGTAGTCAAGGTTATGCTGTATGAAAAATATCTCGTATGATTTGAATAATAAAGCGACGTCAACTCCCAACCAGTATGTTTCTTAAGAGTGCAGAGAAACATCCCAGCGTCACTCACCTGGAACAATGCTTTGGTGGAGGCATTCGCTTTTGAAGTTGGGTGAGTGAAAAATGACTGCTATCCGGACAACTGGGATTTTAGTTCCTCCACCATTCTCTTTCTCAGCTGGCTTTTCGGTCGGAAGTCGATGTCGAATTTTCTATGAACAGTTCGAAATATGATTGTTTTCGCTTGTATGTTTTGCTGCATTTCGCCTTCGCACCGTTGTTTTTACGTATGAGCGGTGACCTAAAGCTCGTCATCTGATTGGTTGCCCTGTATGTCAGTCATGTGACGGGATGTTTGATAGGCTGAAAATATTTTAATGTCACACTGCGATCGACCAGTAATGCCTCCGCGATCGACCGGTAGATCGCGATAGACGTTATGAGCGCCCCTGGTTTAGACAGACAAAAAAGTAGTGAAACTAGACACATTAGGAATTGGATGCAAAAAATATTCCTATCAAACTCTTTCTTTTTGGCTGAGAAGAAAAGCAAATATTAAAAAACAACTCGCACATACAAGCACATGGTGACGTAGACTTTTCATGGGGGGGGACGGAGGGGACGGACGAGCATTTCCAAGGATGTTCTCGAGGGCACTATAAGAGTTTTGATTAAGAGATCAATTTTGATTAAGAGATTGTCGTGGAAACAGCATGTAAATTTTGTTAAAACTAAGTTATCTAAATCTATTGGCGTATTGTATAAACTAAAGGACTTGTTAAATGATAGGGCTCTTTATTTGCTATATAACTCAATTTTTGTTCCACATTTAATTTATTGTGTGGAGGTTTGGGGTAAAGCCTGTACAACTATAACAAATTCTATTTTTATTTTGCAGAAAAGAGCGGTGAGAATTATTGCTAGAAAGCCTTATCGTCATCCATCAAATGTATTATTTAAACAACTCAAATTATTGAAATTTTGTGAATTGGTAGATTATAATATTTTGTTAGTAATGCATAAGGCTCATAAGAATGTGCTACCCACAAATGATTCAAATGTTTTTCAAAAAGAGAGAAAGCCGTTACAGTTTAAAAGGAACTGAAATGTTTGTTAAACCTAAATATAGGACTAGTTTGAAGGGACATTTTATTTCAGAGTCAGAGTCAGAGTCAGAGAGTCAGAGTCAGAGAGTCAGAGAGTCAGAGAGTCTTTATTGTCATTTGCACCGCATGTGGTACATGAGATGAAAACGAGATTATGTACACGAGGTCCCAGTTACATCCAACAACAAATGAAAGAGAAAAACAGTAATAACATCGAGAACTAACTAAGAAAAACATCAACTAGTAATACACTAAGCCTAATATAGTGGGAATAAACAGCAGCACGAACATGAGTTTGTATGAGCAGATGGTCACAGATGGTCACAGATGAACACAGCAACAAGAGAACATATCAGCATCACCATGATGTGATATTTTGCAGTGTTTATTTTAATTTTATTTTTATTTATTCATGAGTCTAACAGCCTCAGGGTAGAAGCTGTTCCTCAGTCTAGTGGTTCTACACTTGATGCTCCTCAACCTCCGTCCTGAGGGGAGTGGGGCAAAGAGTGAGTGTGCTGGATGAGTGAGGTCTTTCATGATACAGGTGGCTCTTTTCCTGCATCTAGAGGTGTAAATGTCTGTGATGGTGGGGAGACTGACTCCAACAGACTTCTGTGCAGCCTTCACCACTCTCTGCAGAGCTTTCCTCTCTTCAACTGTGATGTCACAATGTCAGTGGACCTTTAAAGAAAACACAAGGAGAACATGCAAATGCCACACAGAAACATCTCAGACCCAACCTGGGGCTTGAACCCAAGACCTTCTTGCTGTGAGGCAACAATAACCGTGTTTCCATCCGTTTTCATTTCGAATTTTGAGCTAATTTTTGAAATCTCGCAAATATGTAAATACAAATTAATGCGAAGCAGAAGTGTTTCCATCAACTGGCTTGAATCGCATCTACCGGGACACGCACAGCGTCATTACGTCAGACGTCAGCGTTACGCATGTCTACAGTAAACAGGAAGTAGCGGTTGAAAACAGAACCCGACCACACATCTCTGCAAAATGGAGAGAATATTTCAGGTATGTGTTGCTATCGGGCAAGTTGTATTTATTCTGTCATGCCAACTAGTTATATTTCATGCAGGCTGTCGCCCTTTAAGCCTGAAGAGTTACAGACGAGACAAAAATGCAAAAGCAGGGAGGAGGAAAACTTTAGGGAGGAGAGGAGCAGAAAGAGAAGCGACCTGCTTTGCCAAGTGCCGGAAGAGAACATATGGAAATTCCTTTTTACCGTAAGTTCCGGTCTATACGATGCTTCTTTTTTTGGAGACTGCTTCCTTCTTCAGCGAACTAAGTCGCACGTAGACTTGGCAATTATTTTTACACCTGACGCAACCACAGAGCTACCACAGCCCTCTTTGTGGAGCAGAGAGCTGCCATCTGGGGCGTCCAGGGGAGCAGGTGGTGTTGGTTAAGGGCCTTGCTCAAGGACCCAGTGTGGAGCAAATGAGGATGAAGGCAGGGGCGTCCAGGGGAGCAGGTGGTGTTGGTTAAGGGCCTTTCAAGGGCCCAGAGTGGAGCAAATGAGGATGAAGGCAGGTGTGGGTCCTTCAACTTTCCCACCCATATTTTGATGTTGACCTGGAGTTGAACAGTCGATCTTCCGATCACAGGCCCACCTTCTCTAACCTCTGCGCCACCACTCCCTCCACGGTTTATATAATGCTGCGGCTAATTCATGAATTTTAATTTAATTTTTTAATTTAATTTTTTGGAATGAGCTAACGAGCTTCCTAACTCCAAAACATTTAGCTTCGGGCGCTCACATAGCTACCCGATACGCACATGCTCCATTGAGGGAGATCCCCCTTCCCATTCTCTCCTCCCCTCCTCATGTCATTGGTTCGACTGTGACCTGTTCTGTAATTCCATTGGTCAGATAATTTTTATTATTTTATTTACTTTATACAGGTAGTCTCATCAATAGGTGTGTCCTTGTGACTCAGTGAGGCTACCTCATTGGTTCATTGTGGTTGATTGCTGGTCACATGGTCTCATGGAGGGATTATGGGTAAATTTAAGTTCATTGTTAATCATTTTACTGTTTAACTTTTTTTTTTGTGATTAGTCTGTTCTTAACTTATTTGTATATGTTCATTATGTCTTAGTTTGTGTTAGGCCATTCAGTAGATCAGTCTTTCTCAATAGTGGGACGCATCCTCCTGAGGGGGTCCAGGACAATACCAGTGGAGGCATGTGACCCCAGGGAAAATGTTTTATTTATTTATTTTATTTTTTATTTTATTTATTTATTTATTTTTGGCCGGGTTTTTTCCCCACTATTCTCATTTTGTCGCATACGTTCCGGCAGCTGTATCTCTGTCTTACTAATAATAAAGTTATGGAAAAATATGGCTGCCTTGTCGTTTTGGGAGCCATATGAACCGTGAAATGTTTTAGTTTTGTCGATGAGTTTGCTCATTGATCCTGACTTCCTCATTTTGATAAAAAATTTAATAAATCTGCACAAATTGTTTTATTTGTTGTTGTTGTGTTGTTGTTGTTTTGTTTTTTTTTGATCGAAATGTTTTCTATAACACTCCTGAGCTAAAATGTTTCTGATCACTTTTAATTTATTACTATTTATTGATTATATTTTATTTTATGTTTCAGTATCAAATGGTCAAAAAATGTTAACAGTTTAAATAAGGATTAAAAAAAAATGTTCAGGCAAATTGATGCACTTTAATTTGTTACAGACTAAAAAACAATGTTAGTAAAGTTATTCTTTGTTGTAAGTTGATCTATATTTTTTCTTGTTAATAAGGACACATTGTTATGCAGAGATGTGCTTATAACAATTTTATAGACAAATGTTACAACGTGAACACTTGTGGCTTATAGATGTACAAAATGTATTTATTTTATTTTATTTTGTGTGTGTGGCTTATTTGGGTGCGCTCTTAATACCGGCAATTACGGTAGTTTGTTTAAGAGGCTGTTTGGATGACTTAAGTCACTGCCAACTCTAAATTTCAGACAAAAACACACTTTGACACTATCCATGAAATAAAAGTGAAATGTAGCCACTTTTACTCGAAGTAGAACATATTCAGCATTTTTATTTCTTTTTAATTTAACTTCAAAGCGTGCTGTATTTAGTGTACCAAAGAGCAAAGTCCGAGCTGTTTCTGTTGAATTTAAGACAAAAACTTGTCCAGGTATACCGTCAGGACGTGGACACGTGACTTTCTGTCATCATTTAGTCCTTCCTGCATTTTCTGCTTCGCTCACAGGTGCATGAAAGTGGGATCGGCGTGAAGGAGGAGGACACGCCCGCGGCTCAGAGGGTGTTGCTGAGCGACGTGCCGGGCCAGGCGGTGTTCACGCTCCTGCGGTACCTCTACACCGCCCACTGCTCCGTCCCAGCGTCACTGCAGCCTCACATGCTGGAGCTGGCGTCGAGGTTAGTTTACTACTCAGTAAGAGCGCGTGAATTGTGAGATGTTTGTTTTATTTATGCATTTTTTTTTATTTTTTTTTGGTCATATTTTCTTATTCTTTGGGAGAGAAAACCTTTTGGAGCTTCTCAGGTTTTTGTTTGTTTGTTTGACACGTGGTCTGTAGAGCACAAGTTCAGTTCAAGTTTGGACAGGATGAAAAGTCCTGCCTTGCTGCCTTCTAGCATCTGACTTCTGAGGGTGCTTCGGTGTTCTCGTTCTCCTTCTGGGGGAATAATTGTCGCTTTTTAAAATAAATTATCTTTTGCCATTTGCTTTTGTTTGCTGTTGTAACAAACCTGCACCTGAATATTCGTTCAACCTTTATTTAGACAGGTTAATCCCAGTGAGCCTCGAGGACATGACTTGGATTTATGGTTGTGCTATATTCAGATGTGTATATTATCCAAAAGCAGAAGAATCTTTTATGTACGGTACAGTCTTATTTATATTATACAGGTCCTGTTTATATTTGTTATTATTGTTGCTATCCATATTCATATGACGTTTGGTATTGGTGCAACTTTAGTTTTTTTTTATATTTAGTCTTTTCTGCCATAAATGAATTGAGCTCATTTTACATCCTTCAAACCTTTAGATCTGTTTACAACCTTTTACTGTTCCTTTCACATTTTGTTCGGGTTCAGCTTTCTTGTGCAAATAAATAAAAAATAAAATAAAATCAGCTACTTTCAGCTGTTTTGTGCTCCTTCCTACTTTATTCTGATGACTACCGTACATTTTTGTGCGTCTTCTAACTTTTTTCTGCTGATTTCAGCTTGTTATGCTTCTTTCAGCTTAATCCTGCAAGTTTCAACTATTTCTGCTAGCTCAGCTAATATTTAGCTGTATTTACCGGTATGCTATTTTCACATTTTCATCAAAGACATGCTCTCTCTACTTGCTTTTGGTAATTTAAGCTTCTTTCTGCCTTTTTTTTTTAGCTACTGTTCAGCTGCTTTTTGCAAATGTCTACCTATTTGTGCTTATTTCTGTTTCTTTAAGCCTAATTGGGGACTATTGTGCTCATTCCACTTCCTTTTGGTAATGTAAGTTTCCTTCTCCAAATTAAAAAATTATATTCAGCTACTTTCAACTGTTTGAGGCTCCTTTCTGCTTTATTCTGCTTCTGCTAACTTCCTTTTTTTTCTGCTTCAAACTTCTTTCTGCTAATTTCTGCTTGTTATGCTCCTTTGTGCTTATTTTTGCTAGTTTCAGCTTTTACTTAGCCTGGTTAAAACCAGACCCTTGTCCTTCACTTCGCTTCAGACAAGGGTCTGGACTTTCTCCATTGACAACCAATTCTTGCTGGAGGCGTGGCCTCTGCTGATGGCTGCTCCCCCGTGGTCTGCTGAACTTGACTTCAGCTCCGCCTCCTGCTGAATTTTCTCTCGCTCCGTTGCATATTTGTGTTTATATGTTAATAAAACGTCCTAATAAAATAAAATAAAACCATGGATCGCTGGTCCAACACACCAGAAGACCAGGAAATCTGATGGGACTCGGGCAGCAACTTAAAACCCGAGTTTAAATCTCTCGTGACAACCTGAGGCATTTCCTTGTTCATTTCACTCAGCGGAGGGAGAGGAGGAGGAGGAGGAGGAGGAGGGAGCGAGCGATAACTTGACTTTTGGCAAAAAAACAAAAGAGAACTCCAGATAAGGGATTAAGAAGGGGAAATTAATACATTTGTGTCACATATAAAACAGTCCTGCATCGCTTTGCATCGCTTTGAATGAGAACATGCGGCTGCTCGTTGGCTGCGCGCTCCCCCGTGGTCTTCTGAACTTGACTTCAGCTCCGCCTCCTGCTGAATTTTCTCTCGCTCCGTTGCATATTGTGTTTATATGTTAATAAAACGTCCTAATAAAATAAAATAAAACCATGGATCGCTGGTCCAACACACCAGAAGACCAGGAAATCTGATGGGACTCGGGCAGCAACGTAAAACCTGACTTTAATTCTCTCGTGACAACCTGAGGCATTTCCTTGTTCATTTCACTCAGCGGAGGGTGAGGAGGAGAAGGAGGAGGGAGGAGGGAGCGATTACTTGACTTTTGGGGAAAAAAACAAAAGAAAACTCCAGATAAGGGATTAAGAAGGGGAAATTAATAAATTTGTGTCACATATAAAACAGTCCTGCATCGCTTTGCATCGCTTTGAATGAGAACATGCGACTGCTCGCTGGCTGCGCTGGGACAGGTGGGGGCGTGGGTTAGGGGCCAAAAACTCCGCCCCTTCTGTTCTCTGATTGGTCCGGTCAAAAATCTACCGGAGAAATCGTTGTCTATGAGAGAAGTCCCAGACTGTGCAGTGAAGGGAAATGAGAATTGAGCGGAGCTGTGCAGGAAGGCGAGGGCCAGGCTAGCTTTTTCTGCTATTTCAGCTACTATTTAGCTGTTTTATGCAAAAATTATTATTATTATTTTTTAAACCAGTTCCGTATTTTTGCATTCGTTTCAGCTTTTTCCGGCCTAATTCTGCAAGAATGTGCTCTCTCCACTTCTTTCTAATAAATTTAAGCTTCTTTATGCTATTTTAGGTACCGGTACTCTTCAGCTGTTTTATTTCTTGGCTAATTTCTGCTTTTTTCAGATACTTTCAACTTTTTTGTGCTCATTTCTGCTTCTTTCAGCCTAATTGGGCAAACTTGTGCTCTTTCTGATTCCTTCTGCTAATTTAAGCTACTTTCTGCTTCTGTAGCTACTATTCAGCTGTTTTCAGCTATTTTTTTCAGCAAGAACACTGCATTTTCACGTGAAATGGTATTCCTCTGGTCGTCTTTAAGCTTCAGTCTGTGTGATTTTGTTTTTTGTTTGTTTTTGTTCACATGTTCAGCAGAGGCACCTGCTTCAAGTCTAATCTACTTTATTTGATGGATTTTGACCCCCTGAAATTATTTATATATATTTAACGTTTGAATATCGTCATGTGACAGACCGTCTTTTTTCTGACTTGTTTTTAAGGTTCGACCTGCAGGAGCTGGAGCAGCTTTGTCGTCTCCAGCAGGCGGCGGAAGACGTGGGAGACGACGTTCTCGACATGAACCTGGAGGAAACCGCCGCCGACCAAACCGACCGGGCGTTCATGGAGCTCCTCCGGTCCATGTGGAGCGGAGAGGATGAAGACGTAACGAGTCCAGACGGAGGAGGACGGATGGAGGAGACCGAACGATCCGATGAGGTCACCTCAGGTGACAGAGAGCTGGGTGAGGAACGAGTGAACGAAGAGGAGCTGGAAGAAATCTACGAGTTTGCCGCCACGCAGAAGCAGAGGGAGGAGGAAGACAGCGAAGAGGAAGAGGAGGATGAGAAGACGGATGAGGACCAAAGTGGAGACGCAGTGTTTACCAAACTGACTGAACCCCCAGGTGGTCGTGGTGACACATCTCTGGGGATCTACGAGGGAGATCGTTCCTCTGGCACAACTAACACACGCCCCGTTCCATCCAAACACCAGACTCCCTGGAAACCTTCGTCCAAACGCTCCACCGGGACTTTACTTCGATCTTCAGAGAGTTTAGATGACCTGTCAGTCAGCCCTCCACTCGTTACGTCCAACCTGCCCGTCACCGGACTGTCTCCTGGTCCAGGAGGGGACCAGGACGACGGTGAACCCACGAGGACAGATGCTGTGGAAGCAGATGTGCCTACAAAGCAAGGAAGCCCGGTTCCTCCTCCTGAGTCCTCTTTAAAGAAAGAGGAGCCGGAGCTCATAGTTCTGTCTGACTCCGGTGAGGAGATGGAGGTGGCTGTTGCTGTTCTCCACCCCTGCAGGCTTTCCTCCGCCCGGAGCCTGCAGCGCTACACAGAGCTCAGATCCAGGCCGGACCCAACGCCCAGCGAGGACAAAGGGTCGAGTCCTGATGATCCACGAGACTGTTCCCCAGAGGTCTCCTGGCTCGTCCCCTCCACTCCTCTTCAGTCCCACAGACGCTCCAGGTCCAGTTCCTCTCAGACCAGAAGCAGCATGTACAGAACACAGCTGTTCCCCAGAGGTGAGCCTTCACCACCCTCCTCTTCGGTTTTCTTCTCTCCCGCTCCTTTAACTTTTAACATCGAGCGTCACGCCTCAGATAAACCGCAGGTTCCAGCGACCGCGAGCCGCGTCTCCAGGCTCGAACCGAGCGCGTCTCCTCCGAGGAGCTTCGATGGAGACGCTCGACGCCGAAGCATGTCTGCAGTTAGCTCCTCCCTCCCAGCCGTCTCAAAGCAAGAAGCTCCTCCTCCTCCGCCGTGCAGCAGCACCCCTGCACACGCACAGCCCCCCAGCCCTCCTTTCAGCGAGCTTCATCCATCCAAGAGGCGGACGAAGTCGTCCAGCCTGAGTGGTGGTTCTGCAGAGTCCAGCAGCGGGGACTGTCCACGGGACGATGGTCTCGAGAAGAACGAGCAAGAAGAACAGGACTGCAGTGATCAAGGAGTGGCGGACGCTGGAGAACTCAGTTTTCAGCAGAGCTTCGTGGACGAGCCTCCCATAGCTTTCAACGACTCGTGGGGTCTCGACGTCTGCGCAGAGGCCGATCCGGGCGGCTCCGCTCCGAGGCTTGAAGACGGCGGAGGGTCGAGTCTGCAGGACACCTGGAGACATCCAACAAGCAGGACATCGTCCTCGTCCGTCTCCAGCCCGGCGCTCATTGACAGGGTTCAGATGAACGCCAAACGAGGAGGCGCCACTTCCTGTCCACCTCAGAGCCGCCCCCCACCACCTGAACCCGGCACACGGAGCACCCCAGAGAGGGACCATGGGGACCTGGACTCTAAATTATGGGACAGCTGGGAAGAAGATAAAGTGGAGAGCCTTCCTCTCTGTCAGAGGGTGACTACACAGCTCAAAACTCCTGGTAAGAAGTTTAACACCCCCCCCCACACACACACACACACACACACACACACACGTGACTATGCTGTAGAAAAATATCGTGATGCTTTGTTTTAATAAGGAAATGCTAATCCATGTTGAAATTACCGTCTGAATAATCAAATTAGCAAAATAACCATTTGTGATATGCAAACAGATAGACCACATTTTCTGCCGTACACGTCGCATCAGTCCAGAAATGTCTAATAAAGTGAAAAAAATCCATGAATACGTAGCTTTGCCATATTAGTCGCATCTATTATTCGTCACCACTGACAACCTGGAAATGTGAGCCAGCATGTGCCAAAAATCTGCTGGCTGCCAAATGGGACTGTGGGAGCGTGCGCAGGACTTTAACAAGATTAACACTTCGAAACTATTGTTTGCTTGACTTTATAGTAAAGGTGTGTCTCAGGTGAACTTTTACTTAATAAATGCACTTTGACGGTTAGATCATTTCGCCTGGGCGGTGCAGCGAAATGCAGCTGATTTGATGGTTGCTCCAGGCGAGCTAGACGAAGGTGTCTACTATGGCAAGCATAGTAGCCAAGTTACGCAGTTTCCGGTTTTACGTAGTAAACGTAGCTGCAGAGGAATTCTGCCCTGTACTCTCTAAAAAAGCTTAGTCTGGACATTCAAAAAACAAAACAAAACTGTACATAGTACAACTTACTGTTGGCGCTGGGCCATATCATATCGTTACCGGTTTTACCGGTATAAAAAGCTTGCCCGGGCAAAAAAGTTATATCATGATATGCTAATTTCATGACGTAATACGTAAGGGCGCCCCGCCCCCTTAACAAACGAGCGCTTCAAACCAACAAACTGAACTGCGCACCTCCCCTCCACCAGTCTGCGTGCAATACTTGCTAGCTAAAATGCTAAAAACAAACAACTCGCGTCTCTCTCAGCTTCTGTCCCCCTGCTTAAACTCCAGGTAGAGAGAGCTCAAATGCCTCCCCCACCCACACCCCGCTCTGAGCAGTCGGTGCTGTGTGTCTCCCCCGCTGAACCGTCTTTACAAACACACGCGGCTCCACGGACCGAGTCAGGTAATCAGAGACAGATCATCTAAAAAAGCGTAAACCAGACTTAGCTTTTTTAGATTTTTCTACCTGGATTATTGAGCATGCATCAGGGTGTGCAGAGACAGATCAGTTTAAAAAAAATGAATAATTCCTGCATGAACAGATAAGACTTTTTCAATCTAAATAACAGATCATTTTTATTTATTTTTTTTTATACTTGGGAGACGATACTTTTCTAAATAAAGTAATTTCAGTAAAATTACCCCTTGTTGTTTTTATTTTATTTTATATACATAATACTGCAAAGCAACATGTTAATTTTGTCAAATAAATAAATTTGATTTGTTTTTTTTTGTTTTGTTTTTTTGTTTTTGGTTGTATCACGAAATTTATCGTTATCGTGATAATGCTCTGAAATATCACAATATAATTTTTGAGCCATATCGCCCACCCCTACTTACTGTTACTGTGTGTACTGTGAACGTGGTTTTACATCGTAAACGAATACAGAGGATGGACCGAACTGGACGGCGGTTTTACGTCGTAAACGAATGGAGAATACAGAGGAGGGATGGAGGAAAGGCTTCACCAGCTCCCAGTAGGAAATTAACTCATTTTTTCCTTCATTATGGCCCCAAATACTGTATATGTGTTTTTTGATAATTATGTAGGGTACTGTGTTAGGATAATTATGTAGGGTACTGTGTTAGGATAGGCCAAGTGCTTGGTAAAATACAGTACTGTACGTATAAGGTGCAGTATGTACGTATGTTCCGACTTATGTCGAAATTCGGTTTACGCCGCCGCGTAGGAACGGATCGCCGTCGTAAGTTTAGGACTACTTGTATGTGTGTGTGGCGGGGGGTATGTCACTTCAGTGTTGCAGGGGATGTAAATTATGCAAAAAACGTGACTTATAGACCAAAAAATATGGTATTTTCATAAAGTTTTACTGCAGGTGGGGCTCCTCCAATGTTATGCATAATTCTGCCAGCTCCTGTTTTTTTTTTAAGAATAAACTTTTTACTTTTAAACTGTTGGCCAAAGAGAAACGTCTAAAAACTGCTTTTGTTTATGTGCTGTTGTTTGTAAACCAGTGACAACTGAAGGAAAATGCATTTTCAGATGAGTCTCAGATGGACGTTGTTGAATTTTTCTCTCTAGTTATACCAAGAAAAAAAAACGGTCTTTAAGAGACTGTTCAGATGAAGACACACTTTAACAACAAGTTATACTACGGCATACTCTGAGATTCATTCAAAAATCTGTTATTTGTGTGGTGTTTTTTTTTGTTAAGAATAGTGCAGATAAATGTCGAGCGGTAGGTTAACATGGTGCCTTGTTGTTTGGGTTTTCTCTGCAGAGTTACAGAACACGAAGCGACGCGCCGTGGTGCCCATTACCCCCATGCCTCAGTTCTCTGACATGGACACACCGGAGCTCAAGAACAAACTCAACAGGTCTGTGGGTTTATTCTCCTCCGTCTTCCTGTTAACGAGTCACACAAGGGTCAAGTTGGTGTTTCCCCTTTAATCGAGGCGATTAAGTGATGAGCAGATCGGATTACCTCCCGTTGTGTCAGTCAGCTAAGTCTTCCTGGATCTGCTCGCTGTCTGACAAAAGTCCGACTCCCTCCTGTGTGCAGGTTTGGGGTTCGGCCTTTACCGAAGCGTCAGATGGTCCTCAAACTAAAGGAGATCCACCAGTACACCCACCAGCTGACCAGCTCTGACTCCGAGGACGAAGCCCCGCAGATGAAGCCCCCTTCCAGCCGCCTCGTCTCCTGCACCCAGATGGCAAAGTTTAAAGAACCCAAAGCTCCTGCTGTCGTCGTGTCCCCTGTCAAAAATGACCACGAGGACGAGGAGTTACTGTCAGCCTCACAGGGATCCAACACCTCAACAGCCGCCAGCGAGGAATCTGAAAGGTGTGTGGTTAGACTCTCACACCAGATGGATCAGTTGTAGAACATCTTGTCAGCACTTACATTTCTGATATACCATATTTTCTGCCGCACACGTCGTACCGTTCTATAAGTCGCATCAGTCCAAATATGTTTATAAAATGGAAAAATCCATAAATGTGTATCTTCGCCGTATAAGTTGCATCTACAGGTAGTCCTCGATTTACGACGGAGAGCCGTTCCTACGCTGCGTCGTAAACCAAATTTCGACATAACATACGTGCATACTGAACCATATACGTACAGTACTGTATTTTACCAAGCACTTAGCCTATCCTAACACAGTACCCTACATAATAATCAAAAAACACATATTGGGAGCCATAATGAAGGGCAAAAAGAGTTAATTTCCTACTGGTATGCTGGTGAAGCCTTTTCTCCGTCCCTCTTCCGTATTCTCTATTGAGTTTACATCGTAAAACCGCCGTCCAGCTCGGTCCATCCTCCATATTCGTTTACGACGTAAAACCGCGTTCACAGTACAGTTTTGTTTTGTTTGTTTTTTGAATGTCCAGAGGACCAGACTTAGCTTTTTTTTAGAGAGTACAGGGCAGAATTCCTCACAGCTATGTTTAAAACGTAAAACCCGAAACTGCGTAACTCGGCTTTTCAAAATAAATTTTCTAAATTATTATTATTTTTTTTAATGGAAGATGCGTCGTAACCGCTAAACGTCGTAACTCGAGACCGTCATAACCCGAGGACTACCTGTATTATGCGTCACCGCTGACAACCTGGAAATGTGGGCCGGTGTTGTGCCAAAAATCGATTGGCTGCCAAACGGCGGCCGTGGGAGCGTGCACGGGAGGACATTTAACAAGATTAACTCTTAAAACAATTGTTTGCTAATAAATGTGTCTCTCAGTTGACTTTTACTTAATAAATGCACTTTAACGGTCAAATCATCAGAATTACGCCGGGGCGGCGCAGCAAAATGAAGCCGATTCAGTTGCTCCAAGCAGACGACGGTGGTTGTCTATGGCAAGCAGATTGTGTCACTAATAGACACTATTATCCATTACATGATGCAACGGCACACCATACAATGGCAAGCAGATTGTGTCACTAATAGACACTTTTACACATTACAATGTAATGTAGCACAAAAATGTGGAAATTATCTGAAGAAAATCTAAAATTAGAAAAAAGATTCAGCTGAAAAGTAGCTAAAATAGCAGAAAGAAGCATCACCAGAATGAAGTTGAGAGAGCACATTTTTGCTGAATTAGGCTGACATTTAAAAAAAAATAAGAGCATTAAATGTGGAATTAGCTTAAAAAGCTAAAATTAGCATAGAAACAACATCATATCTGGCTCGTTCACCTTGAATTCAGCAGGCGTTGTGTTCTTGTATTCTCCGTCTCTGTGCATCTTCATGAAGTGTTCCTTCAGTTTTGCCGGCGCCAGACTAGAGTTGCTCAACTTCGTGTTGCATATCATGCAGATCGGACGCTGACTTCCATCCCGTTCCGTGACACAAGTGAATCCATGTTGGACATATTCGTCCAACCACTTTCTTTTTTTGCCCGACATATTTACCGTTTGTAAACACACGACGTACAACTACGACACGACAGCCATTGACTTCATGCGCGCGTTATATTTCCGCATCACTGCACTGAATCTTGTGTTGCCAGATTGGGCGGTTCACCGCGATTTTCCTTCTGACTTTTGCGGGTAGAGAGTGCTTTGGGCGGGTGGGACTCTATTTGGCAACACCGGTCACAACGGTGTTTACACAAGTGTGTAAGCAGAGGCTCCACCGAACCCCTGAGACCGGCTCATCGAACCCCTGGGGTTCGATCGAACCCAGGTTAAGAACCAGTGCATTACATGATGCAACGGCACACCATACTGCTCGAGTGCCATCTAGTGGCTGAAAATGGAAGTTCAATATTTTCAGTCAGAATTAATGCAAACGGTTATATCTCAGTCAAAAATTGGTTTATAAATATGTGAAAAATTACATATATACGTCGCTTCGGCGTATAAGTAATAATAATAATAATAATAATGAATTCAATTTATAACGCACTTTTCATTAATGAAAATCTCAAAGTGCTAAGTCACAGTGATGCAAATTATGCAAAAAAACTGCGACTTGTACAGCGAAAAATACTGTACGTAACTTAAACTTACCTGGCTCACAAGTTTTCTGCTTTGGTTCCATTTAACGTAAATCAAATTTTTTCCCATCAGATCCAACCCAGAGCAGGTTATCTCGTCCGATGGTGACTCAGACAGCGATGGCGGCATCTCGTCCTCCCAGGCGGCGTCGAGCCTCCAGGCGGTGAGCTCCTTCATCATGTCCGACCCCGGGCTGTACAACCAGATCCTGCAGTACCAGCCTCTCGTCCTGGCTCAGTTCAAGGCGCAGCTTAAGGCGGCGGGGATCCGCCTGGGTGCC
>JBBPBX010069265.1:0-18906 GCA_038048925.1 Garcialebias charrua
TAAACGGTTGTTAAGATTAGTTTTTTGTTGTGGGTTTTAGGCTTAGCGTTTCTAAGTTCAAATTGGACAATGCGACTTATAGGGTGGAAAATACGGTAGTTTAAACCTGATTAGTTTATTTACTAACTTGTGTTTGGACGACCTTATTATCCCATGAAGTCGGTGAGTTTGTGAGATCTTTGTCTTTTGTGGAGTCATTGAACGCCTTGTAAGGTTTGATCTGATTTCGATGTACCCATTTAGCAATTGGCTCTTTGCGGCCTTTGCTGATTTTGATTTCGTAGACGACTGAGGACACTTTGTCTGTTATCAGATGAGGTCCAGTCCACCTGGGCATTAGTTTGCGGGCGAGAGTTCCGGTCTCGGACCCTCCTTTCCCGGTTGCTGGAGCGAACGTATAGTACCAGACTCTGTCTCCCACTTGGAGTTCATTGTGAGAGGCCTTCTGGTCGTAGTACGCCTTACGTCCTTCAGCGGATTTTTCCAGGTTTTTCTGGGCGAAAGCAAAAGTGTTTCTGAGGTGTACATTCAAATCTTTCATGTATTGTTGTGTGGTGTAGGCTGTCGCCATGGCGGCGTCGCCTGGTTGGTACAACAGGTGTAGAGGGAGAGTCATTTGTCGACCGGTCATCATCTCGAAGGGAGAGATGCCAGTTGATGTGTGTGGAGTGGCTCTTATGGCCATGAGGACCAGAGGGAGTTTCACGTCCCAGTCCTTGTGGTTTGCAGCCACGTATTTCTTCAAAATACTCACCACAGTTCTGTTTGCTCTCTCTACTTGGCCTGAAGCCTGTGGGTGGTAGCCGACATGAAAGTTGGCCTTGACGCCTAGCGTCTTCCACAGTTCTTTCATCACTTCACCTGTGAAGTGTGTACCTTGGTCTGAGTTCACCCGAAGGGGAAGTCCAAACCTTGAGAATATATGATTCATTAACAACATAGCAGTAGTTTGTGCTGTGTCGTTAGGAGCTGGTAGGCATTCTACCCATTTGGTGAATGCACAGGTTACCGTGAGAAAATATTTATTTCCTCTAGAGCTCTTAGTGAGTGGTCCAACCCAGTCGATCTGGAGGTCAGACCATGGGAATGCAATGCCTCTGCTTTGCAGTGGTGCTCTGTGAAGTGGTCTGGTTGGCTGAAACTGGCCACAGACCACGCACCCTTCAATGTAGTCCTTGACATCCTTTTTCATTCCAGGCCAATAGGCAATTTGTTTTAATGCCGTCAGCGTGGCTTTATCTCCTTTGTGTCCTGCGGACGGGAGATCATGGGCATGAACTAACATCACCCCCCTTTGGTCATGGGGAACCACGAACACAGGTGAGGACGTTGGTCCATGAGCGAAAGTTAAGATGCCCTTGATTAGTTTTAGCTGTTTGCGCAGCTGATAGAGGACCTTAAGGTCTGGATCGGAATCCAGGTCGTCTTTAGACGGACTATTTTTGTTCGGATCAGTCAGGTACAGTATCATGGAGTTGATAGCAGGATCCGACTTCTGTAGTTGGATGATGTCTGGGTCAGTCAGTGCAGGTCGTACAGAGACTGCGTTGTCAGCAGGTCTGGCTGCGGCCTGTGCACGTGTGACTGCCATAACCTCAACAGCAGGCTGTGTTGACAGAGTCTTGATCAACCAGGAGGAGTCGAAGGACCATAGAGGACCTTCGTCGGCTCCCTCTTTGGCTAAGGAATCTGCAATGTCATTGTAGTGCTTGTCATCGCCTGGGACTCTAGAATGTCCTGGAACTTTCTTCCAGTAGATCTGTAAGTCGTGTGAAGTCACCAAGTGATCACACGCTATGAAAAGCTCTTTGTGTTTGACCACTTTTCTGTCGCTTGTTAGGAAACCGTTCTGTTTCCACACAGCGAGGTGACAAGCGAAACTCAAACGAGCATAGTTAGAGTCAGTGCAGATGACTAGCGTCTTGATAGGAGCGTTCTACTACCATCTGGAGAGCTATTAGGATTCCTGCAATCTCAGCGTACTGAGAAGTCTGAGATCCTAATTTGTAGCTGAAAGTTATCTGCTCTTGGTCTTGGAGGAGGACCCCTCCAACACCTGCTCTGCAGATCTTGTCGCGGAGGAATGAAGATCCATCCACGTACAACGTTGTCATATCTTTGCAGATATTGTCATCAAAGAAGTGGTGATTCGGGTCTTCAGTTACTGGGGGTTTTACCTCAACCGGCGGCTGGGTGGCTGGTACATCTTGTGTACACTTCTGGCAGATTGCCAAGTCCGTCCCCAGATGTGACTTCTTGTTTTGACCATAACGTATGTCTAGGTTAAAACTTTGAAGCGCCATGAGCCACGTTGCAACACGTGAGTTTGTCACCACACCATCTCTGATGCGTTCACTGTTAAGAAAGGTCACTGGCTGGTGTTGTGTTTCCACAATGATTTTCTGTCCACCAATGTAGCTGGAGAAATGTTTAACTGCCCACACTGTGGTCAGTAAAGCTTTCTCACAGTCTGAGAATCTCAACTCGGGGCCTGCCATCGTTTTGCTGGCGTAGGCTACCACACGTTTGTCTCTGTCGTGTATCTGGTACAGACCCGCACTTATGCAATGAGCTGAGAAGCCCACTTCCAAGTAAAACTCTTTGTTGTAGTCTGGGTAGACTAAACAAGGGGCTGACTTGATCCTGTTTATAAGAGCGTCCATTGCCTGTTGCTGTTTGTCAGTCCAAACAAATGGTACGTCTTTTTTAAGGAGTTCAGTCAGTGGTTTCGCAAGGTCCGCATAGTTCTCGATGAATTGGTTCGAGTAGTTACACACGCCCAGAAAACTTTGTAGTTCTTTGAGATTGGTGGGGACTTTGAGATTGTCGAGGCCTTGGGTGCGAGTCAGCTGTGGTTGTACTCCGTCAGGACCTACAAGTAGGCCAACGTAGTCCACTTTGGTTCTGCACCATTGGCATTTTGACAGTGATATTTTAGCACCAGCAGTTGTCAGCTGATTCAGAACGTGGTCGATCTCAGCCAAATGTGAGTCCAGTGTTGGCTGTCTCAAAAGGACATCGTCCACGTAGATCAGTGTCCCACGCTCGTGGGCGTCTGGACATGCTTTGTTCAAGAAAATGTTGAACTCTGCAGGTGAGTTAGCGTAGCCAAAGGGACACCTGTTAAAGGTGTACTGACGGCCACCAAAAGTGAAAGCTAGTTTGTACTGGTCCTCGGCGCGCACAGGGATGGTCCAAAAACCAGAGGCGACGTCGAGAGTCGAGAAGTACTTACCATTGGTGACCTTGGGCAGTTCCTGTTGGAGTTGCGTCATAGGCCATCTGGATAAGGGAACTTGTTTGTTTAGCTTTCTGTAGTCTATAGTGAGTCTCCACTTACCATTAGGTTTTAACACCGGCCATAAAGGCGCAGAGTAAGTGCTGTTACAGTATCGGATGATACCTTTTTCTAACAGGTCATTAATGATTTCTCTGACAGGTTGATGTGCTGCCAGAGGAATCTTGTACTGTCTGACAAATGCAGGGGGAGCATTAGGCGGGGTTGGGATGCTCACTGTGTGGAGCGTGGTCAACCCACAATCCATCGAGTCAGTTGAGAATGATTTCTCATATTTTAGAAGAACTTTGCGAAGTTTGTCCCTTTCTTCATCAGTTTTCAGGGCGTCGGCTTGGGCGACCACCTGGTCAATCTGTGAAGCAACTGAGAGGGGTTCTTGTTCTTTGGGGAGCTCCAGTGAGTCCCCTTCAGTGTCGTAAAACCTGTCAACAGGTAGGGCACTATAAGTTTGAGGACCTAGACTGTCTCCTCGGTTGAAACCGAACCGGTTGACTGTGTCATGGTCGGAATCATTGGGGGAGAAGAGAGCTATGGCCTGTGTTGGTTTCGTGAACAAGACTTGCCCCGTGTGTTGATTTGGGATCAAGTTTTCTGGGAGTCCTCCCAGAAATGGAATGCTTAGCTCAAAATCATGAAAATCAGTAGAGATCAACCATCCTAGCTGTGTGTTTTTTGGGATCAGTACCTCTTCTGTGCTTGTGTTGCACACAGCAACAGTCGTGGTTCTGCAGTCGAGGGTCACTTGGCATGTGGCCTCCATGGACAGTCCTAAGTTGAAAAACATAGGAGATGGTTGAAAGTATGCCTGTTTTGTGCTAATAGCTTGTCCTTTCATGATGTGACACATCACTGGCTTGTTCATAACCTGTGGTGGTACCGCAGTGTTATGGCTGTTAGCAATCTGACAGACCTCTGGAATGGTCTGTCCAGCCTTAAGGTTCTCTGTTGTTAGCACAGGAGAGTCCTTTGTGGCTGTGTCTAGTGACCACAGTACATTGTTGTTGATGTCCACTCGGACACCTAACCTTACCAAAATGTCGGAGCCTATGTAGGTTGCATGTGGTAAGTTCGGGACCACGAGGAACGGGTGATCCAGTTCTCGTTGGTTCCAGATCAGTTTCAGGTCAATGATCCCTTTTGCGGTCATTACCTGTTTATCGTTGGGGTCCAACGAAAAGCGGAAAGCCTTTTTGTTCATTTCTAGACCCAACTGTTTTTTAACCAAGGTTCCATAGAAAGCTTGGCTGATCGCTGATTTCTCCGTCCAAGGAGACAAAACAGCATCATCGGTGTGGGATCCTTGGATCTCAACACCTTTGACTACCTGCGGTAGGTAGTGTTCAGTGAGTGCTGACTGTTTCAGCTCGCAGAGGAGGCTCTCTTGTTGGGCCTTTTCTGCCTCACCTGTTGCTGAAGGTTCACTTACCGGGATTGTGCTCTCGTTGGAGGACCCCTTTGTGCCTTCCGCGGTACCTGCTGTTAAACAGTCAGTGTCACCATGTGTAGGCATATCGATCGGCAGTGGTTGGCTCACTCTGGTCCACATTGTTTGATCGCCATAATCTATAATCGCGTCAAAGCGGTTTATAAAGTCTTGGCCAACCAAAAATGGGAATGAGTCAACGGTGGACACGTGTACCGGGTGGTATAGCGTCATTTCACCAATCTGCATATGAACCATGGCTATAGCTGTAAGGGTTGTACTCGTCTCTGAGAGTCCCTGTAGTACTACAGCACATTCTTTGAGGGGTATTTCCCTGTCAACCCCGCTAGCGGCTATCCTTAGCTCCTTCAACAGTGTGGGAGACATAATGGTTATGTCAGCCCCACCATCCAGGAGGGCCTCTTCTGTGAGGACCCCTTCTAAAGTGATTGACAGGTAAGCCTTCTTAGCGGGCCCCTTCCTGATAATGTTACACAGGAACCTACCAGGTTTTTTCCGACGTGTGTTACGTCTACCATTGTCTGTGTGAATTTCATTCACCTGTACTGGTAGTGCAGTCACACATGGGTCTGAGTGATCGGTCTGTGACGAGTCATTGTCTTTGGTGAGTGCGCTTTCCCCCCCTTTTTCTGATGAGGGGCTCTCGGACTCTGTAACAATGATGTCATGGTTACAGTCAACATCTTGTTGACTGTCTATACCCTGATTGTCAGCATCCTGACCATCAGTATCTTGGTGACTGTCAGCAATCGTGGCATTGCTGTTATTTGTGTGTTCTGAGTCACTATCAATGATAGTGCTACACATCACACCAGGTTTGTTTTCCTTGTTTGTTTTTTTCAAACTTTCTAACAACCGACGTATGTTCTCCATCTCTTCTGAAGACAGAGGTTTAGGGCCTTTTTTCTGGAACTTCTGTGGGTTTTTCCTCGCCCCAGACTGTTCAGTTTGAGGTGCAGGAGCTGGCGCATTGCTCGGGGGTCCTCTCTGGGACCACCCTCTTTCATATGAGTCACCTTGGGACCCATATTTCTTTTTCTTTTGGAAAGCCCTCCTTTTTTGATGGGGCTCTTCCTCTTGATGCGGCCTGTACCACTTAGGGTCTCTGGACCCCTTTTGGTCTTTGTTCCAGCGGACACCTTCATTTTGCGGTCTGTCAGGTTGGAAATTTTGCTTATTCTCGGCTTCCTTAAAAGAGTGAGCTGGCGCTCTTGCTCCTTCAAGGTCTAGCGATTGGTATTTGACCTTTTCACCAGGACACACTTCAAAGGGTGTTTTGTTTGGTGAGCGACCTGTAAAAACATCTATCGCGCACTCTCTTATGTCTTCGATGGACCTCCGTTTATAGTTTGCGCTGACATGTACTTTCTCTCTTATGTCAGGGCAGAGGTTTTGGCTGAAAATATACTTAAACCCTACCTCCTCCTCCATTTCAGGTTCGCATCTGTCCCCGAAATAGGCACGGAATATTCGGTCATAATATGACCTTGGGTGTTCATTCCTACCTTGCTTGATGTTAGCTGCTGTTATGATGCCATCGGGCCCCGTGCAAGGAGAAAACTCCCTTATCAGCGCAGCACAGAGAAGACTGTAGTCTTTCATCACTGCTTCTCGTTGACGCTTCATAAAAGCATGCACCGTCCTGTCCGATGTTAACCTTAACAGACAGATTCTATCATCATCTGTAGCTTCTGGGAAACGTTGAAGCTGGAAATCAAGGTCCTCGAGATAGATCTTGGTTTCGTGTGAGCCCATTGGGCCAGGGGCGAAGGTTTGAATGCTTTTCGCCATATTCCGTAGTTCAGCCATTGATAGAGGTATTTGTGGGTTATTATCAGATCCACCCACCGGTGCATCCGGTGGGATTGTCGGTTTTAGAGGCCCTAAGGGACGGCGCGGTGGTGTTGGAGGGAGTAGTGCATCTGGCATGGGCGGGGGCGGTGGAGGAGGGAGTAGGTCATCAGGTATGGGAGGAGGCAGCGGAGGCGGTGAGTTCTCAAGGTGTTTACTCATGAGACCCAAACATTTTCTCTCTTCTTCAAAGAGTTTGTTCATTGCTGATGCACGCTCTATTTTACAACTATTCAGTTGGACTTTTAACCCATCATTTTCACGTTGTAACATCATGTGCTGTTCTTGTGATTTTCTATAATCTTCTTGCAGCCTTGTGTACCGTAGTGATAATGATTCCAGGGTGTCCGTGCATTTTTCCAGCGCGTCTCGTGCCTCCCCACAATCCGCCTGAAGCGACTTGTATTGATGGTAATACGTATCCTTCTCCACCACACATTTTTCCAAATCATCTTGTGATTGGTCAAAATCCCTTTTTAACACTCTGCATTCTTCGTAGAGACTACGCGTTTGTTCAGCGCTGCCAATACTCGACTGTGTTAAACTCTTTACCTCCTGCTGTAAAGTGGCAACCTCCACCTTTGTGCTGTTAAACATGATGTAGAGACAGCCCGGCGTACAGCAGTTTCAAAGTCTAGCTTGGCCTTTAACAGAAGGCTTAATTTAGCCAAACGTTTATCTTTGTCTGCTTTCTTTTCAGCCGTTGTGGTTCCAGCTGTTACAGTTTTTAATGCACTGTCCACATCTGCTTCCTCCATCAACTGTGTCTCTTCATGGTAGTTTGTGATGGGCCCTGTGAGTGAAAATAAGGCACATTCGATCCAATCTGCTTTGGTCGGGTCGTGGCCTTGAGGTGGCACAGGCTGCCCTGTATCAGTGGTGTTAGGGGTCTCACCCTCTGTGCCTGCCATCTTTTATCTGGATTTTCAGTGAAAATCAAAATAAAAGATGTTCTGTATTCGTTATTCTAAACTTTTCACTATTTGAAATAAACAGGAAAGTTTAAATGTGCACAGGACAACTGTGGAAGATGATGTGTCAGAGAAAGGAAGAGAAAGGAAAAAATTTTTTAGTTATCTGGAGTGAAAACTGTACTTTTGTTTGTTATTTTAAATTCTTTGTATTTAAAATAAGCAAAAATGTTTGTCCGTACCTCTGTTATTCTAAATATTTTATTTAAAATAAACAGGAGCTATTGTTTGTGTACAGAACAAAATTAAAAGCTGGTAACTCACCATAAAATGCTGACTTTTTATGATGTTTTTTGTGAACGTGACTGTTCGTCACTCAAAGTGCACCAGGAAATGACGACACAAATAGGCGGGTCGACGCAGCGCGTCACCAGCTCTGCTGTGCTGAGCGAGGCGGAGCTCGCTACACAGATACGTGACGTCAACCAATCAATCACAGTGCTTGTAGTCCTTTTCCCAAGCAACCATGGTAAATGTAGTTTTCTAACCTTCGACCAATGAAGTACCGGAAATGACGACAAAGTGGGTTGGTCGCAACGGCGTGCGTTCCCACTACAGCGAATCAGCGTTCGCTACGAGTGATTGACAGCTCCCAGCTCTCGTTTCATCCAATCACAGCTCATAAACAAACGTGTACTTGGACACGTAGCTCTAACGTTAGCTCGCACAACAGACCACAACTTTATAGGCTCTTAAAACAACTCAAACGCTACAAATTAACTTTCCAAAATTCTGAAACATGCGGCGAACACACCTAGACAGGCCAACTTAGTTACGCTCAGTAACACAGCACTGCAGCTGTTGAACAAACACGGACTCTCTCGGAGCGCGTTTAAGGTCGGTTCCGGTCCACTTTGTCGTGGATCAGAAACTCGGGTCTGAACAGAACCGCTATCCGACACGTTCTAACAGTAATATGCTTCTTTGACCTGCTCTAAAATGTAAAATACCACAACAGCAATCTTGTAGATGTTAAATTAGCTTTCAGGCTTCTGACTCGGCGGTCAAACAAAGCTTTGTACAGGAGTCTGCGTGAACTGGACCGAACCAGAACCACCACAGACCACGGCTGACAAAACTTCACCTGAATGCTTCCAACAGCGTCTAACAGAGTTGAAACAATAATAATCTCACAGCTTCAAATGATAAAAACATGCAGAATCTGCCTGCTTTGAACACTTCCAGCCAAAAGTATTATCCTCAGAGTTTAAAACTTGGATCCGTTTATGCAAACATGACGTTACAGTTCATGAGAAACCACAGAAATCAATAAACTTTCAGAACCGGTACGAGCCACCAGATGTAAGAATTAATGAGGAGGTCAATATTAATACTGACCTCTTTATCTTAATTAATCTACTTATTCAGATTGAATAGTAAATGTTCACGGATTCTGTTCTTTTTCAGTTTACCCAATATTTCTGTGATCTTTATGATGGATAAATACACAAAGCCATTAAGTGACAAAGACGTTAACTTAGTTTGATATGTCAAAGAGACACTATCATTTATTTAAAATAAATCAACTAAATTAACACCATTACACTTGATTGACATGATTTCACTTTCTTTCAAATTAATACGTCAGCACACTTAAATTCAACACAACAGACATAAATATTGGATGTTAACATATTTAGTCTGAGGGGCATTTCAGCTTAAAATATAGTTTCCAGCTTAGGTTGAGAGGGAAAAGAAATAGGAGGAGAAATTTATGGAGGAAGAAAAGTTAAGAGTCAGGGAGTTATCTTGATGTGTTTTAACCAGAAACATGGCAGTTCTCCGGCCGATTAAAGCTACACGTTGGTACCCTTGGCAAAGCATTTGACGACTTGTTACCTCGTGAAGATGGTCAGTCTCCCTCGGTCCAGTTTGGTCAGTTCGTTTACCATTCTCAGCGTCTCCAGACGTGCGCCTTGACTCGAACCGAAAGTAACGGCAGCTCCTGGTGGTGTTTCCAAGATAAGACGTTCCTTAAAGGAATGTCAATAAAAGAGAGCTTTTCACGGCTTGAAATAGATTTATAACAGGCATGTTATAAATCTTTTAACTGAATGACGTGTCCTTAGCGTGTGACTAGACGATCATCAGTTCTTTGGAGAAGACCATGGTTTGAGGCTTACTCCAGCAGACTTCCAGAGAAAGTAAGATGTGAAGGTTTTAACTGAGACGTGACCCAGAAAATGTGTTCTTTCTGATTGGCCGAATGGCATCATAAGTTGATGTGAGGATGACATCAACATGTTGAAAGGGGGTCAAAAGATTAGTTTGTCAGAAAGATAAAGTGTTAGTTTCAGATGTCAGCATTTTATCATAAAACTGATTCCTTTGCTTTAACACTTTAACAAAATACTGTTGGTTTGATTAAAACAACGTCATTAAGCATCACATATGGGACCTATTAATGATAATAGCTTGATTATTAAATAGGACAAAAACAAAAGTCTTTGGGTGTCTAGATTGTCCTGAGCTCAAGCTAAAATGAATGAGATAAAGTGTTCCTTTTATCTTCACATGCAAGTTCGAGAGGAGAGGAGAAATCCTCCATGTACAACATTTTGAATTAAGCAGAGTATTTGATTTATCTGACATTAAAATGTACTGATGCTCTTACAAATAAAATTATTCATTTGATAACATTTGAATTAACAAAATTAAAAGAAGTCTCTGTGACCCGAGATTGCACCTTTGACACAGCAGTGAAACACAGTTTAACTCTCACAGAATAACACAGCTTAAAAGCACACATCATGAAAATGACAAAAGTTATTCTTTTGATCACATCAGCCTAAAATCAAAGATAGAAATAGTCTCTTATTGGTGACTATGTTATCAGATTATAGCTAAATGAATAATTTTGTAGTAAATGTCTTGCTTTACTGAGAGGTCAGTAAAGGTCATCACTGGACAGTTCAAAAACCTTAATTTGACCCTGGGTAGGTTCACTACATAGGCTACAAAAACAACTTATCAATTTAATCTTTCACCAGACCGTACGCGGCCACCAATATGTAAAGGAATCTATAGGCCGTTTGAGTAATTAAACACAAACGAGGTCAGTTTACTGACTTACCTATAGATTAGATGATAGATTTGAGCAGGTTTTAGACTGTCTCAAACTTACCATCAGTTAAACGAGGTCTCAACTTTTTCAGATTAAATCAACAAATCTAACGATGTGATTAGCCAGAAATGTTATTTCACAAGAGGCTCAACTTATGTTGGTCTACCAGAAAAATAGACCTTTTATTGAAACTATCACAAAAATTACATTAAACATTTGTATTGATATTAGCTCTGATTTACTAACTAAGTTGACAAGAATTCAAATTAAAAACAAACAGACAGTTTAAACTTTCTGTTGGCACATTACTTAAAGTTTACCATGATGAAAATAAACATAAGGAGGAGTTTAAGGAGGAAAGATAAAAGATTGAAAGGAAATGGTTGAATCTTATCTTGAGATGTTTAACCAGAGATAGCACCCTCTGCTCGGTTTCGGCTGGACGTCCGTACCGTGATGAAACGACTTTTACCTTCGTGAAGATGATCCTGTCTCGACTCCGGTAAATTAGTCAAGCCAGACGCGCATGCTGCTGCGTTTTACAGGCGACCCACGTTCATCTTGCCACGGTCTCGAGACCGTCTGCGTCGGCCTCCCAGAGTAATGCCCAGCTCTGGTTTTGTTTCAAGATAACTTCCAGAAAGAGTGTCACCGCTTGGAGCTGTGACACTCGAAGGGGTTCACAGCTGACGTGCTGTTTGAACCTTTGCTGAAGACGTGGGCCCTTGGTGCATGGCCGGGACGTACATCAGCTTGGAGAAAGACGTCCGTGCATCTTCCCTTCTCCCCGAGAACTCATCAGCTCAGCTTCTCCCCGAGAACTGAGTCCCAGCACGGAGACAAAACAAAACCTGCAGGTGTGAAAACAGAGCACTCTCTGTTTGAGCACAGATGAATTGTTTTTAGAACGGACGGGAGACCGAAGATTAAGTTATGTCTAGAACTTTTCTTTCGTTCCAAAAACAGTTCAAACAAATAGAACGGATTGTTCATTCAACTTTAGACACTTATTCTGCAGAGAGCAGACAGTTTAAAGCAAGATCATTCTGAGATGTTCTCTTAACTTTGGCATATTTAAAATATACCAGCTTAGTAAAATCATCATTAAATGACAAAAATATACTGTTGATCAATTCTGAATTAACACACTGTCACGATATGGTTCCGGTGGAGGACGCAGACCCAGAATGCAGGCGAACAGGACTCAGAGACACAGAGTGTAAAAATAAATAATCACTTTAATGAACAAAACAAAAAGACTGACGTGGCAGTCACTTACAAGACGAGGAAATGATAAATGGCTCCACCAGACATCAGGGAGGAATGGATTGGATTTGATTTATGACCCGGCAAGGAACAGATGAATGAGAGGGCTTTTATATACTGAGGGATAGTGAGTAAAACTCAGAGCACCTGGGCAGGCGGCAGGTGAAAGTGATTAGCTATGGACAACAGGTGAAAATGATTAGCGATGAGGCATGAACTGAGGAGTGAGCAAAAACAGAAAAAACATGACAGGCGCAGAGCCTGACAGGCGCAGATCATGACAGAACCCCCCCCTCAAGGGTGGCACCCGACACCCCCAAGAAGGACCCCCCAAAAGAACAAGGGCGGGTGGAGGGAGGCAACCGGCAGGACGGCGGGCCAACACCGGCCAGATCCGGGGGACGCCCAGGAGGACGCCCATCACCACCAGCCAGATCCGGGGGACGCCCAGGAGGACGCCCATCACCACCAGCCAGATCCGGGGGACGCCCAGGAGGACGCCCATCACCACCAGCCAGATCCGGGGGACGCCCAGGAGGACGCCCATCACCACCAGCCAGATCCGGGGGCTGACCAGGAGGCCGCCCATCGCCATCAGCTAGTTCAGGAGGACGTCCAGGAGGTCGTCCATCGAGGCGATGCGTTAGGCGGGCGACCGGAGTAACGCCCAGCAACGGCCGGAACACCTTCGTCGGCCGGAACACCTTCGTCGGCCGGAACACCTTCGTCGGCCGGAACACCTTCGTCGGCCGGAACACCTTCGTCGGCCGGAACACCGTCGTCGGCCGGAACACCGTCGTCGGCCGGAACACCGTCGTCGGCCGGAACACCATCGTCGGCCGGAACACCGACATCGGTCGGAAACAAGACCCCGACAGTAGGGACTTGGTCGGCCGGTCCCGAGTCGTCGTCTGCGTTGTCGGGACCCCCGTCATCGAGATCCTCGTCGTGGGGACCCTCGTGGACGTCGAACGACGAGACGTCCGCTTCGTTGAGACCCTCATCACCAGGACCCCCGTCGTCAGGACCCCCGTCTTTGTGAGAACCCTTGTCGAACGGCGAGACGTCTTTAGGACCCTCGTCGTCAGGATCCTCGAGACCCTCGTCCTTGTGAGGACCCTCGTCGAGCGGCGAGACGTCTTCAGGACCCTCGTCGTCAGGATCCTCGAGACCCCCGTCTTTGTGAGGACCCTCGTCGAGCGGCGAGACGTCTTCAGGACCCTCGTCGTCAGGATCCTCGAGACCCCGTCTTTGTGAGGACCCTCGTCGAGCGGCGAGACGTCTTCAGGACCCTCGTCGTCAGGATCCTCGAGACCCCCGTCTTTGTGAGGACCCTCGTCGAGCGGCGAGACGTCTTCAGGACCCTCGTCGTCAGGACCCTCAGAGACGTCGTGAGGACCCTCTGCTGAGACGTCGTGAGGACCCTCGTTGTCGTGCTCCACTGTGAAGTCATCCGGACCCTCTGCGTCTGGACCCTCGGCGTCTGGACCCTCGGCGTCTGCTGAGAAGACGAGGTCTGCAGCAGCCGAAGCGTCGAGGTCTGCAGCAGCCGAAGCGTCGAGGTCTGCAGCAGCCGAAGCGTCGAGGTCTGCAGCAGCCGAAGCGTCGAGGTCTGCAGCAGCCGAAGCGTCGAGGTCTGCAGCAGCCGAAGCGTCGAGGTCTGCAGCAGCCGAAGCGTCGAGGTCTGCAGCAGCCGAAGCGTCGAGGTCTGCAGCAGCCGAAGCGTCGAGGTCTGCAGCAGCCGAAGCGTCGAGGTCTGCAGCAGCCGAAGCGTCGAGGTCTGCAGCAGCCGAAGCGTCGAGGTCTGCAGCAGCCAGTTCAGAGTCCTTTGCGGCTGGTCCCTGATCTCCAGCGGCAGAGAGGACCTCAGCACCCAGGATCACATCTGGACCAGTGTCTGGTGGATCAGGAACTGGTGAAAGACCCGTTGAAACCAGTCTTGGTACTGGGACCAGTCTTGGTGCTGAAACAGCAGGAGCCATTCTGGGTGCTGGCACCAGAAGGGCCAGTCTTGGTGCTGTTGGACCTGAGCTGGGAGGTACAACCTCTGGAGAGCTGAGAGGTGCATCAGGCTGAGAAGCTGCTACTGGGCTCAGGATGTTCAGCTGTGGGTGCATGGGTGGGANAAATGTAAAAGAAAAACAGTAATTTCTAAGATATGAACTAAGAAAAACATCCACTAAAAATACACTAGGCGCTAGTGGCATAAAAACATTACTTCGAACAGCAGCATGAACATGAGTCTGTGTGAGCAGATGAGCATGAATGAACACAGCAGCATGAAACAGATCAGCAGCAACATGAAACAGATCAGCAGCAACATGATGTGATTTTTTTCACATTGATTGTTCTGGTTAGAGATTCATGAGTCTAACAGCCTCAGGTTAGAAGCTGTTCCTCAGTCTAGTGGTTCTACACTTAATGCACTTCAACCTCCTTCCTGAGGGGAGCGTGGCAAAAAGAGTGTGCTGGGTCAGTGGGGTCCTTCATGATGCAGGTGGCACTCTTCCTGCATCTGGAGGTGTACATGTCCGTGATGGTGGGGAGACTGACTCCAACATCTTCTGTGCAGCCTTCACCACTCTCTGCAGAGCTTATCTTCCTGCAGCTGTGCAGCCTCCATGCCACACATTGATGCCGGAGCACAGGATGCTCTCCACTGCACACCTGTAGAAGGAGGTGAGGACTGAGCTTCCCAGACCAGCTTGTCTCACCATAATCCTCAGCCAGTGCTGAGGGTTATGGTGGAGGAGAAGAAGTTGTGGATTCTCACGGACTGTGGTCTGTTTATTAAGAAGTTTAGTACCCAGTTGCAAATGGAGGGGCTTAGTCCTAGTGTGACTAGTTTGTCCATCAGGGTTTGGGGGATCATGGTGTTGAAGACAGATGTGAAGTCCACATAGAGCATACGGCCGTAAGAGTATTTCTGTTCCAGGTGGGTGAGAGCAGTGTGGACCACAGAGGAGATGGCATCATCTGTTGATCGGTTCTCACGGTATGCATACTGATGAGGGTCCTCATTGATGTTGATGGTTGTTTTGATGTGGGTCATGGCCAGTTTTTCAAAGAATTTAGTGACTACTGGAGTGGGGGTCACTGGCCAATAGTCATTCGGACCAGTCACTGTAGAACTCTTTGGGACTGGGATGATGGTGGCGGTCTTCAGGCAGATGGGAACTGTCTCCAGGGCAAGTGAGGTATTAAAGATGCCGGCCAGCACCTCGCAGAGCTGATCGGCACATTATTTCAACGCTTAGACTTGCAAATATGAAAACTAATTCCCTGTAAGATGATCAACATCTACTTTGTTATGGTGGATGGAACTATGGTGCCCAAGTGTTGAAATAAAGTGCTCGGCTGTTCTGTGCTGATTATTAGTTACAACTACAAATCACATCAATGTCAAATTCTACAAAAATGACTTTTATTTCACCTCAATCAAATATTTTTGTGCCGTTTAAAACACAATTTTGATGCAAAAAAAGTATTTTAAGAGATGTTAATCATTAACCACGTTGTATTTTCAGTTTTGTAAACAAATTTATGAACAAGTTGTACTCCTCAGTTGTATATGTGTGAATGTCCATCCACACAGACAACTCTTATTTGAGGGCTTATTGAAACACACAGAAGCCCCCCCCCCTACCCCACCCTTTTTCGAGATGGAACTAATTATACGAGTGCAACTAATTATAAAAAGTTTAAACAATTCAGTGATTAATTATTTAACTACCCTCCCCTGCAGTGTGAATGTGTAATGTGTTCACAATCAACAACGGAAAAAGTTTTATTTTTAAACACCAGGGGCCTCATGTACAAAGACTTGCGTGGATTTCTTACTGAAACGTGACGTACGGTCAAATTCAGAAAACTGCGTACGCACAAAAAAATCCAGATGTATCAAACCGTGCGTACGCCTGAATCCACGCACATTCCTTTTGTACATCACAATTAACGTGGAACTGAGCGCACGTGAGACACCTCCCCTGACACGCCTTCATTTACATATGTTAAACAGATGCAAATTACTTCCTGCATGTGTGAAGGACATGTTTGTTTGATCCCTGCGCGATCAGAAATGATTTCTAGATTCAGGAAAATAATGAATTTAATATAATATGAGTGAGGAAAAAAATCCTAAGTAAGAATAGTAATAAAATGTGTTTATCACGCAAAGAACGAGTGATTGTGTGTCGGTATTTGTGTGCGCGCGCACCCTGCTTTGGTGCGCAACTGGCTCATCCATCCAGTGAAAATATTAACTTTGCGCACGAGTTTATTACCATAATTACTGTAAACACAGAGTAACTTAGATGTTTGGTAGAACATAGATCTTTGTTTATTTAATAGCTGATATGAAGAAACGAGTCTCTGCGCCTCAGTGGAGAGTTTTCATAACATGACATGATGTTGGAGTCTCCACAAAGGCTGCGCGCGCCGCAGCCTTTGTGCGCAATCTGTTTGTCTGTGAAGCTTTTACTCTCCTACAAGTTATAAGGTGTACTTTCACGTGTCATTTTGGAGAAATCTACAATAAACGCAGATTATGAAACACCTCCACTGCCGGCAAGGGTGCGCACGCTCCAAAGCGCGACCATAACTAAGCCTTTAGAATCATATAGATGAGACCATTCCATGATATGATCCGGCTTTGTGTGGACTGGACAGTCCCGATCGTTCTGCCAGCTCCCTCTGGAAAGCTCCTGCGGAACAGTTTGATCGCTGCTTCTGTATGCACGCGTGGTGCACGGCTCCTGTGTTGCGCCCCAGAGCGCAGCAGTGCCAAACTGAAAAAGGATTATTCCTGAAAACGGCTGATAAGCCATATCATAGATCAGAAAATTGTATATGTTTATAAATAAATGCTCTGCGTGTTACACTATTTATTATATCCTCCAATAAGGCTGAATCTGTTCCTGTTAAATGTATTTTTTGCACAACTTTATTTAATTGCGTCCATGTGGATGTAATAATTGTTAATCGTGTGTGTTTGGTGGGAATATTAATTATTTTCACATCATGAACAGTTTCTCAGAATCACCTGTAAGTGTCGCCAAAGGAACCAAAACCACAGAAACGTGCGTACGCCAACCTTGGAGTTGGCGTGGAGCTGCGCACATTTCCACGTTCAGTTCTGTTTTGATACATACAGAGTTTTGTGTGGAAAATGGTGTACGCAAGGTTTTTGTGCGTACGCACCGTTGATACATGAGGCCCCTGGAGATCAACAGAAAGCTGAAATCTGAGACCTCCTCCTCTAAGTTGTTTTTCTTGTTTGCTATTAGCTACATATGTCAAACCTTCTGTCTTCTATGTCCAAAAAAGGGACATGTTGGTCCTCAGCAGAAGGTCCCTTGTCCTTGAGGTGTAGTGGACAGCTGAGTCTCTTCTGTGTTGAGGTGTTCCTGCGGAGAGGTTGTTTAGTTTCTCTATAATAAAGGTCTGAACATTCCTCGCTGCACTAAACTGCACACAAACATGAGCAAGCACAGTACTGTATTGTGTCTTTGACTTTCAGCTGCCGGTGATAATGAGACTGTACAAAATATGGTCTAATTATCATCCCAGTCTAACGATCTGAATCTTGACCTTCGACACAGCTACCACAGTTATGAGGATCCGTGTTCTGTTTTGTGTTCTTTCTTTAGATTATTGTGTTTATGTACTTATTTCCTGCCTTCCCCAGTGTTTCTTCCTTCATGTTGCAGCTCCTTCAGCTGCTCACAATCAATCACCCCAGGTGTTATTTATCATGTCTTGTTATTGTCCCTTTAATTTCAGCGTCTTTGTGTTTTCCTGATTGTCCTTGTATTGTGCTTCATGTAAGTTTTGCTGTCATGTCAGCCTTTTATTTATTTATTTTTTATAAATACATTTCTTAATTTTCATCCATGAGTTCCTGAAATCTGTCTGCACATTGGGTTAAACAACATAACATAAAATAAAATAAAAGAATGAAAGAAATTGTGATAAATGTGTTCCTTATTTCATTCATATCTAAGAAAACAAAGTCTAATCTAATTTAAATTAATCTACACAGGTATACTTAAAAAAAAAAAAAAACATTTTTATGGACAAGATGCCAAAATACTTTAATCAATTTATTTTTATGCCAGTGCTTAAACTTGCAGTGCCTTGTTACATTTAAATAAGAAATACATGTCCAGAACTGAAAGATGGTTGGCAAAATTTCATTAAACAGTTTGGAAGTGGAAAAAATATATATATTTTGTCTGCCAGAATGGCGCCTATTTTTACACAGCCAATGTTAAAGGTGCTTGGACAGTTAATGAAAAATGTCAATCAAATAATATTTTTCCTAAAGGAAAAAGCAGTTTGCTTCTGAGGCCAAGAGTTGCTTTTTAAATTAAGTATTTACTCTTTATGTTTCAGCATCTACTTGGCTATGATTAGCTTGTCAACTAGCATGCATTTTGTCTTTAAAAGTCAGATGTGTAAATCTAAAAATAAGACAAAAAGCAGACTTTTAGCTTTAAAAAGTAGCTTGCAGTAGTAGTAGTAAACAATTGCCGCTTGGCATGAAGCTGTAAAATGTATAAAATATTTCATCATTTTAGTTGAAAACTCCAATGGCCTCAATCAAAAGACAAGGGTGTCTTTCTTGGGTCACACAGATCATTTCACACCAACCTTCTAATTGAGTGTTTTGGGAAACAAATGCACATAGTGACTTTATAAAAAAAATGCTGTATTGATCAGGAGGCAAAAGGAAACAAAGAAACTGAGAGAAAGAAACAATATTCTTCTGTATTGATCTCTCTGAATTCTGCAGTTGGTCTATTGATATCCCTTGAGGTGGTGTTTGTGGGACAACCTACATTTGAAAAATTGAAAATAGAAAGGCTGTGGTGGAAAGCCTGTTCACAGACATGTATTGAACTTGGTCCAAGTGGGTTTGTGGGGACAGTTTGTGAGTTTGCACATGCTTATTCTGCATGATGACAATCCCATTTATGTGGTAATAAAAGGAAAGATTAAATATATATATATA
>JBBPBX010069266.1:0-18906 GCA_038048925.1 Garcialebias charrua
TTGCAAGACCTAGTTTTAAATTTGACCTTCATTTGTGACCAAGGAGCTGGGGTGATGGAAAGTTTTTGCGATGCTATGTCTCGTGATGATGCTTATGTAAATGAATTGTTATTCAATTATCTTGAGCCGCTCTGTGGGTCGCCAATGGGAACACAAAGCTGACCTTTGACCCAAGGCTGTATGGAGATTTATTTTGTTTTCATCATAAACATATTAAAAGTTCCTTCGAGCCGGATTTGAACCAGCGACCTAAGGATCTCTGTCCTTGACCTCTACAGTCCTCCGCTCTACCAACTGAGCTATCGAAGGGACGGGGAGGATGCAGCCAGGGGACGACCACATACAGAGACAAAGGGTTAAAGTCCAAAGGATTCTGGAAATCATGGGGATCACATACCCTTCTGGATTTAGTGTCAGTCAGAAAGTGAGGAGAATGTGTGACAACTTTGGCTTCAGCAACATATCAAGCTAAACTGGGACTGATTGAAAACAAAAATAGTATAAACTGCGACCACATACAGAGACAAAGCTGACCTTTGACCCAAGGCTGTATGGAGATTTATTTTGTTTTCAACAGAAACATATTAAAAGTTCCTTCGAGCCGGATTTGAACCAGCGACCTAAGGATCTCTGTCCTTGACCTCTACAGTCCTCCGCTCTACCAACTGAGCTATCGAAGGGACGGTGAGGATGCAGCCAGGGGACGACCACATACAGACACAAAGGGTTAAAGTCCAAAGGATTCTTGCAATTTCTAAATTCCACTCATTTAAATATATGTTTTTAACCATTTAAACTTAATCATTCTTTTGAATACAACCATTGATTGAGCCACTTTAATGTCTGACTCCAATTCATTCCATAACCCAATTCCTTGAACTATGGGAGATCTTCCCCTCCAAATAGTCCTAAAATGTGGCTTCACAAATACATTTGTCCCCTTAAGATTGTAACTATTCGTTCTTAACAAAATATTATAATCAACTAAATCATAAAACTTTAACAGTTTCATTCGATAAAACAACATGCTTGAAGGATGATGGAAATTCTTTCTGGTGATAATTCTAACAACTCTTTTCTGCAATATAAAAATAGGCATTGTAATTGATTTACACGCCGTACCCCAAACGCTAACACCATAAATTAAGTGTGGCACAATAAATATATTATACAACAAATCAAGTTTCTTATCAGTTAATAAATCTCCAACTCTGTAAAATATCGCAATAGACCTAGATATTTTTGTTTTGATGTTAGGAGAATGTGTGACAACGTTGGGTTCAGCAACATATCAAGCAAAACTGGGACTGATTGAAAACATAAAAAGGATAAATTGGGATCAAATTGAAACATTTTGTGACTATAATGGGAGAAAAAGAACTTGTATGACCTTAGCAGGAATATAATGTGAACGTTGTGGTTTTGAGGTGCCCAGGTGTATAGTAAATATGAATTTATGAGGCATTGTTCAAGAATGTTTATCCCCAAATGGGCAATTTGTTATGAGTATGTTCTTTTATTTTTTTCATAGTTCAAAGTGATACAAGCTGCTGTTTTATCTCAAGGTCGAAAGGAAATATTACTATTGATTTCACGATACAAAAAAGAGCAGCGCATACAGCACATTATACGCCCGTCGACAAAATATCGTACAACAATCAATTGCAAGACCTAGTTTTAAATTTGACCTTCATTTGTGACCAAGGAGCTGGGGTGATGGAAAGTTTTTGAGATGCTATGTCTCGTGATGATGCTTATGTAAATGAATTGTTATTCAATTATCTTGAGCCGCTCTGTGGGTCGCCAATGGGAACACAAAGCTGACCTTTGACCCAAGGCTGTATGGAGATTTATTTTGTTTTCATCATAAACATATTAAAAGTTCCTTCGAGCCGGATTTGAACCAGCGACCTAAGGATCTCTGTCCTTGACCTCTACAGTCCTCCGCTCTACCAACTGAGCTATCGAAGGGACGGGGAGGATGCAGCCAGGGGACGACCACATACAGAGACAAAGGGTTAAAGTCCAAAGGATTCTGGAAATCATGGGGATCACATACCCTTCTGGATTTAGTGTCAGTCAGAAAGTGAGGAGAATGTGTGACAACTTTGGCTTCAGCAACATATCAAGCTAAACTGGGACTGATTGAAAACAAAAATAGTATAAACTGCGACCACATACAGAGACAAAGCTGACCTTTGACCCAAGGCTGTATGGAGATTTATTTTGTTTTCAACAGAAACATATTAAAAGTTCCTTCGAGCCGGATTTGAACCAGCGACCTAAGGATCTCTGTCCTTGACCTCTACAGTCCTCCGCTCTACCAACTGAGCTATCGAAGGGACGGTGAGGATGCAGCCAGGGGACGACCACATACAGACACAAAGGGTTAAAGTCCAAAGGATTCTTGCAATTTCTAAATTCCACTCATTTAAATATATGTTTTTAACCATTTAAACTTAATCATTCTTTTGAATACAACCATTGATTGAGCCACTTTAATGTCTGACTCCAATTCATTCCATAACCCAATTCCTTGAACTATGGGAGATCTTCCCCTCCAAATAGTCCTAAAATGTGGCTTCACAAATACATTTGTCCCCTTAAGATTGTAACTATTCGTTCTTAACAAAATATTATAATCAACTAAATCATAAAACTTTAACAGTTTCATTCGATAAAACAACATGCTTGAAGGATGATGGAAATTCTTTCTGGTGATAATTCTAACAACTCTTTTCTGCAATATAAAAATAGGCATTGTAATTGATTTACACGCCGTACCCCAAACGCTAACACCATAAATTAAGTGTGGCACAATAAATATATTATACAACAAATCAAGTTTCTTATCAGTTAATAAATCTCCAACTCTGTAAAATATCGCAATAGACCTAGATATTTTTGTTTTGATGTTAGGAGAATGTGTGACAACGTTGGGTTCAGCAACATATCAAGCAAAACTGGGACTGATTGAAAACATAAAAAGGATAAATTGGGATCAAATTGAAACATTTTGTGACTATAATGGGAGAAAAAGAACTTGTATGACCTTAGCAGGAATATAATGTGAACATTGTGGTTTTGAGGTGCCCAGGTGTATAGTAAATATGAATTTATGAGGCATTGTTCAAGAATGTTTATCCCCAAATGGGCAATTTGTTACGAGTATGTTCTTTATTTTTTTCATAGTTCAAAGTGATACAAGCTGCTGTTTTATCTCAAGGTCGAAAGGAAATATTACTATTTATTTCACGATACAAAAAAGAGCAGCGCATACAGCACATTATACGCCCGTCGACAAAATATCGTACAACAATCAATTGCAAGACCTAGTTTTAAATTTGACCTTCATTTGTGACCAAGGAGCTGGGGTGATGGAAAGTTTTTGCGATGCTATGTCTCGTGATGATGCTTATGTAAATGAATTGTTATTCAATTATCTTGAGCCGCTCTGTGGGTCGCCAATGGGAACACAAAGCTGACCTTTGACCCAAGGCTGTATGGAGATTTATTTTGTTTTCATCATAAACATATTAAAAGTTCCTTCGAGCCGGATTTGAACCAGCGACCTAAGGATCTCTGTCCTTGACCTCTACAGTCCTCCGCTCTACCAACTGAGCTATCGAAGGGACGGGGAGGATGCAGCCAGGGGACGACCACATACAGAGACAAAGGGTTAAAGTCCAAAGGATTCTGGAAATCATGGGGATCACATACCCTTCTGGATTTAGTGTCAGTCAGAAAGTGAGGAGAATGTGTGACAACTTTGGCTTCAGCAACATATCAAGCTAAACTGGGACTGATTGAAAACAAAAATAGGATAAACTGCGACCACATACAGAGACAAAGCTGACCTTTGACCCAAGGCTGTATGGAGATTTATTTTGTTTTCAACAGAAACATATTAAAAGTTCCTTCGAGCCGGATTTGAACCAGCGACCTAAGGATCTCTGTCCTTGACCTCTACAGTCCTCCGCTCTACCAACTGAGCTATCGAAGGGACGGTGAGGATGCAGCCAGGGGACGACCACATACAGACACAAAGGGTTAAAGTCCAAAGGATTCTTGCAATTTCTAAATTCCACTCATTTAAATATATGTTTTTAACCATTTAAACTTAATCATTCTTTTGAATACAACCATTGATTGAGCCACTTTAATGTCTGACTCCAATTCATTCCATAACCCAATTCCTTGAACTATGGGAGATCTTCCCCTCCAAATAGTCCTAAAATGTGGCTTCACAAATACATTTGTCCCCTTAAGATTGTAACTATTCGTTCTTAACAAAATATTATAATCAACTAAATCATAAAACTTTAACAGTTTCATTCGATAAAACAACATGCTTGAAGGATGATGGAAATTCTTTCTGGTGATAATTCTAACAACTCTTTTCTGCAATATAAAAATAGGCATTGTAATTGATTTACACGCCGTACCCCAAACGCTAACACCATAAATTAAGTGTGGCACAATAAATATATTATACAACAAATCAAGTTTCTTATCAGTTAATAAATCTCCAACTCTGTAAAATATCGCAATAGACCTAGATATTTTTGTTTTGATGTTAGGAGAATGTGTGACAACGTTGGGTTCAGCAACATATCAAGCAAAACTGGGACTGATTGAAAACATAAAAAGGATAAATTGGGATCAAATTGAAACATTTTGTGACTATAATGGGAGAAAAAGAACTTGTATGACCTTAGCAGGAATATAATGTGAACATTGTGGTTTTGAGGTGCCCAGGTGTATAGTAAATATGAATTTATGAGGCATTGTTCAAGAATGTTTATCCCCAAATGGGCAATTTGTTACGAGTATGTTCTTTATTTTTTTCATAGTTCAAAGTGATACAAGCTGCTGTTTTATCTCAAGGTCGAAAGGAAATATTACTATTTATTTCACGATACAAAAAAGAGCAGCGCATACAGCACATTATACGCCCGTCGACAAAATATCGTACAACAATCAATTGCAAGACCTAGTTTTAAATTTGACCTTCATTTGTGACCAAGGAGCTGGGGTGATGGAAAGTTTTTGCGATGCTATGTCTCGTGATGATGCTTATGTAAATGAATTGTTATTCAATTATCTTGAGCCGCTCTGTGTGTCGCCAATGGGAACACAAAGCTGACCTTTGACCCAAGGCTGTATGGAGATTTATTTTGTTTTCATCATAAACATATTAAAAGTTCCTTCGAGCCGGATTTGAACCAGCGACCTAAGGATCTCTGTCCTTGACCTCTACAGTCCTCCGCTCTACCAACTGAGCTATCGAAGGGACGGGGAGGATGCAGCCAGGGGACGACCACATACAGAGACAAAGGGTTAAAGTCCAAAGGATTCTGGAAATCATGGGGATCGCATACCCTTCTGGATTTAGTGTCAGTCAGAAAGTGAGGAGAATGTGTGACAACTTTGGCTTCAGCAATATATCAAGCTAAACTGGGACTGATTGAAAACAAAAATAGGATAAACTGCGACCACATACAGAGACAAAGCTGACCTTTGACCCAAGGCTGTATGGAGATTTATTTTGTTTTCAACAGAAACATATTAAAAGTTCCTTCGAGCCGGATTTGAACCAGCGACCTAAGGATCTCTGTCCTTGACCTCTACAGTCCTCCGCTCTACCAACTGAGCTATCGAAGGGACGGTGAGGATGCAGCCAGGGGACGACCACATACAGACACAAAGGGTTAAAGTCCAAAGGATTCTTGCAATTTCTAAATTCCACTCATTTAAATATATGTTTTTAACCATTTAAACTTAATCATTCTTTTGAATACAACCATTGATTGAGCCACTTTAATGTCTGACTCCAATTCATCCCATAACCCAATTCCTTGAACTATGGGAGATCTTCCCCTCCAAATAGTCCTAAAATGTGGCTTCACAAATACATTTGTCCCCTTAAGATTGTAACTATTCGTTCTTAACAAAATATTATAATCAACTAAATCATAAAACTTTAACAGTTTCATTCGATAAAACAATATGCTTGAAGGATGATGGAAATTCTTTCTGGTGATAATTCTAACAACTCTTTTCTGCAATATAAAAATAGGCATTGTAATTGATTTACACGCCGTACCCCAAACGCTAACACCATAAATTAAGTGTGGCACAATAAATATATTATACAACAAATCAAGTTTCTTATCAGTTAATAAATCTCCAACTCTGTAAAATATCGCAATAGACCTAGATATTTTTGTTTTGATGTTAGGAGAATGTGTGACAACGTTGGGTTCAGCAACATATCAAGCAAAACTGGGACTGATTGAAAACATAAAAAGGATAAATTGGGATCAAATTGAAACATTTTGTGACTATAATGGGAGAAAAAGAACTTGTATGACCTTAGCAGGAATATAATGTGAACATTGTGGTTTTGAGGTGCCCAGGTGTATAGTAAATATGAATTTATGAGGCATTGTTCAAGAATGTTTATCCCCAAATGGGCAATTTGTTACGAGTATGTTCTTTTATTTTTTTCATAGTTCAAAGTGATACAAGCTGCTGTTTTATCTCAAGGTCGAAAGGAAATATTACTATTTATTTCACGATACAAAAAAGAGCAGCGCATACAGCACATTATACGCCCGTCGACAAAATATCGTACAACAATCAATTGCAAGACCTAGTTTTAAATTTGACCTTCATTTGTGACCAAGGAGCTGGGGTGATGGAAAGTTTTTGCGATGCTATGTCTCGTGATGATGCTTATGTAAATGAATTGTTATTCAATTATCTTGAGCCGCTCTGTGTGTCGCCAATGGGAACACAAAGCTGACCTTTGACCCAAGGCTGTATGGAGATTTATTTTGTTTTCATCATAAACATATTAAAAGTTCCTTCGAGCCGGATTTGAACCAGCGACCTAAGGATCTCTGTCCTTGACCTCTACAGTCCTCCGCTCTACCAACTGAGCTATCGAAGGGACGGGGAGGATGCAGCCAGGGGACGACCACATACAGAGACAAAGGGTTAAAGTCCAAAGGATTCTGGAAATCATGGGGATCGCATACCCTTCTGGATTTAGTGTCAGTCAGAAAGTGAGGAGAATGTGTGACAACTTTGGCTTCAGCAACATATCAAGCTAAACTGGGACTGATTGAAAACAAAAATAGGATAAACTGCGACCACATACAGAGACAAAGCTGACCTTTGACCCAAGGCTGTATGGAGATTTATTTTGTTTTCAACAGAAACATATTAAAAGTTCCTTCGAGCCGGATTTGAACCAGCGACCTAAGGATCTCTGTCCTTGACCTCTACAGTCCTCCGCTCTACCAACTGAGCTATCGAAGGGACGGTGAGGATGCAGCCAGGGGACGACCACATACAGACACAAAGGGTTAAAGTCCAAAGGATTCTTGCAATTTCTAAATTCCACTCATTTAAATATATGTTTTTAACCATTTAAACTTAATCATTCTTTTGAATACAACCATTGATTGAGCCACTTTAATGTCTGACTCCAATTCATTCCATAACCCAATTCCTTGAACTATGGGAGATCTTCCCCTCCAAATAGTCCTAAAATGTGGCTTCACAAATACATTTGTCCCCTTAAGATTGTAACTATTCGTTCTTAACAAAATATTATAATCAACTAAATCATAAAACTTTAACAGTTTCATTCGATAAAACAACATGCTTGAAGGATGATGGAAATTCTTTCTGGTGATAATTCTAACAACTCTTTTCTGCAATATAAAAATAGGCATTGTAATTGATTTACACGCCGTACCCCAAACGCTAACACCATAAATTAAGTGTGGCACAATAAATATATTATACAACAAATCAAGTTTCTTATCAGTTAATAAATCTCCAACTCTGTAAAATATCGCAATAGACCTAGATATTTTTGTTTTGATGTTAGGAGAATGTGTGACAACGTTGGGTTCAGCAACATATCAAGCAAAACTGGGACTGATTGAAAACATAAAAAGGATAAATTGGGATCAAATTGAAACATTTTGTGACTATAATGGGAGAAAAAGAACTTGTATGACCTTAGCAGGAATATAATGTGAACATTGTGGTTTTGAGGTGCCCAGGTGTATAGTAAATATGAATTTATGAGGCATTGTTCAAGAATGTTTATCCCCAAATGGGCAATTTGTTACGAGTATGTTCTTTATTTTTTTCATAGTTCAAAGTGATACAAGCTGCTGTTTTATCTCAAGGTCGAAAGGAAATATTACTATTTATTTCACGATACAAAAAAGAGCAGCGCATACAGCACATTATACGCCCGTCGACAAAATATCGTACAACAATTTGCAAGACCTAGTTTTAAATTTGACCTTCATTTGTGACCAAGGAGCTGGGGAATTGGAAAGCTTGGTTCAATGTTAACAACAAAAACTAGGAGGTTTTTCAGGGTTTCTTAGCTTTGATTGTAAACAACATCATTGAATCTTATTCTTAGATTCTAAAAATAACCAGATGGGCAACAAAAAACATTCTACAAGGAGGTGAGTGACCGTGAATGCATGTTCCCTTGTGAAGCATGACCTAACCCCGGATGCTAAGTTGGACGAGCTGCGGGGTGAAATTCAGGGTGCGATGTGCAAATGGAGGTCGTTAACATACCTGGGTGAATCACCTCAGTATAGCCTAAATTTGAACTGTCCCACGTTACTTTGGGTAATACCAAGGTGTTAGGATCAGTTTACTGGACCCCTTAGAGGCGAAGGTTGCATTGGGGCGTTGCCACAAGTCCTGTGGTTACCCCATTTGGGTAGAAGATTCAATGCGTGTATAACCGTTTCCAGGTTATTTTTGGACAATATGGGCTTCAGCTTAGACAGTCGCATCAGCTGGAAAAAACAGGATTTAACAATCATGTTTACTAGGGGTGTGAATCTCTTAGTGTCTGAAGAATCGATTCGATTCCGATTTTTTTGGTGTCACGATTCGATTCAAAATCAATTTTTCAATTCAGAAACTTTTTTTGATTCAGAAACAATTTTTCTAAAAAAAATGGTCATACATTTAGTTTCAGTTTTGTAACTGACAAGCTGAAAAGAATAAACAACAATGTAAACAAATGGAACATTTATTTAAAACAATAATTTTAAGTTCCATATTGTATCAAATTTTTTGTATCGTTTGATATTCATACCAAATATAGGAACGGATAATACAGGAATGCATTAAATTCTATAACTTAAATTACCAGTACTGTATTAGGTTAGCTTAGTTGCCTGGATTTCTCTAAAACAATAAAATTAAAATTAAAATCTAAGAACAAATAATTCATCCATCCATCATCTTTAACCGCTTTTTCCTTTTCAAGTCTCTGGGGTCATTGGTGCCCATGTCCAGCCATCACTGTGTGAGAGGCGGGGGACACCTGGACAGGTCTCCAGTCCATCACAAAAAATAATTCTAAATATATAAATACAAAAGTAAAGATTTCAGCCTACCATAGTGCATTAACCTTTAACTCAAAATAATATACAGACTTCAGTAAAAAATAAATAATAATAATAATAAAAAGTTTTTGATTTGGGGGCTTTTAGAATCGATTCTGAATCGCCAGGACTAAGAATCTAGATTCTTTTTAAAAATTTGATTTTTTTTTCCTGCACCCCTGGTGTTTACATGACTGTTGAGTTTCATGGAAGGATCCATTATCACTCCCAGATTGGTGACTCTGTTTTTCTGACAGGGCTAGAGCAGAAAGGTTGATACAGTAGTTGGTGATTGTGTCGTTGGGAGAGAAAAACATGACTTCAGACTTCTTTTCATTGAAACGTAAAAATTTAAAGCCATCCAGTCCCTGATGTCAGCCAGGCAGTCGAGCAGAGGTTGAATAGAGCATGTACCATTGTGTCTTAAGGAGAAGTGAATTTGATAGTCATCGGCATAGAAGTGAAAAGGTATGTTGTGTTTCCGGAAAATAGCACCAAGTAGCAGCAGGTATAAAGAGAATAGGAGAGGACCCAGGATGGATCCCTGTGGAATCCCCAATTTAAGTGCTGCCGTTGCAGAACTAAAATCTTTGATGGAAACACAAAAGGTGATGCCTACCCACTGCTCTAACCTAGCAATGAGGATCTCATGGTCGATGGTGTCGAAAGTGGATGTAAGGTTCAATAGAACAAGCAGCACAGAATCACCAGTTTCTGTGAATAAGAAGATACATTTAAAAACTTTCAGTAGGGTAGTTTCAGTGTTGTGGAGAGGTTTAACACCAGATTGGAATAACTCAAGGATAGCGTGATCCTCCAACAAGCACTTCAACTGGGACTCAACTATTTTTTCCAGAAGTTTAGAAACAAATGGGAATCTGGGGAGAGGCCTGAAGTTAGATATGACCGAGGGGTCTACGTTTGGTTTTTTCAGGAGCAGTTGAACAGCAACATGTTTAAAGGTTTTTGGCACCACGCCAGTGGATAAACGGCTATTAACAATAGCCAGTAAGGAAGGACCTAGAGTAGGAAAAACCTCCTTTAGTAGCCAAGAGGGAACCACATCAAAAGAGGAACCAGATGGTTTCAAGCTGCACATGACCTGCTCTAGAAAATCAGAGAGATTGGTTCAAAATGGTAAAATACAACTATAGATATAGGTGGGATGGGGAAATATAGATCTGCCCCCCCCCCCCCAATAATTCAATAAAGGAAACCATGTCTTTAAACAATATAAATATAAAAAGGCAAGAAAAAAGAGAGAAATCCACCATTATTCTAAGAATAAAAAAGGAAAATCCCCCCCCCCCTTCTCTGTTGGCAAATGGTTTAGTCCAATGTTCACTAGGAACATTAACAGCACCGGAGTCACAGGCTCACGCGGAGCCGCTGGGTGGGAGTGAGCTGTAGCACAAACTACGGTATTAACTTCCTATGAATTTGCTACCAGTGATCATATACCATTTTCCCTGTGTATAAACGTGAATTGCATACCTTCTGTTCTGCCTGCAGACTATAAGACAAATATAGAAAAAATAGCATGGGATAACATGACTGAAAAAAATACATCAGATTACTGTTATTGTACGAACAACATGCTTAGCAATATATACTTACCAAAGGGAGCAATTTCATGCCATGATATGAACTGTATGGATCCCCAACATGGTATAGAGCTATGTACTTTGTATGAGAATATTGTGAATTCCCTCCTTGCCTCAAGCAAGCCTCTCCGTAAAACCAGCTCAACCAGCTTACGTAACACCAAGCCCGGCTGGAACGACTATGTGAGAGAGCTTTATGCAGAGTCCAGAAGGGCTTTTAAAGCGTGGGTTGACTCGGGTAAACAGACACATGGCCCCTTGTTTGAATACAAAAAACAAGCAAATGCTAATTTTAAATATGCTTTAAGATTCCGAGTGGGCCGTGTTCCGCGCCTCTATTGTCGAGGCAGCTTATCGGAGCTGTGGCCGCAAGGTTGTTGGTGCCTGTCGTGGTGGCAACCCTCGAACCCGGTGGTGGACACCGGCAGTGAGGGATGCTGTCAGGCTGAAGAAGGAGTCCTATTGGGCCTTTTTGGCTTGTGGGACCCCGGAAGCAGCTGATAGGTACCGGCAGTCCAAGCGGCATGCGGCTCGGGTGGTTGCTGAGGCAAAAACTCGGGCGTGGGAGGAGTTCGGAGAGGCCATGGAGAATGACTTCCGTACGGCTTCGAGGCGATTCTGGTCCACCATCCGGCGTCTCAGGGGGGGAAAGAGGTACGCGACCAACACCATTTATGGTGGGGGTGGCGTGCTGCTGACCTCAACTCGGGATGTTGTGAGTCGGTGGGCGGAATACTTCGAAGACCTCCTCAATCCTACTGGCACGTCTTCCATGGAGGAAGCGGAGCCTGGGGACTTTGGGTCGGGTTCTCCGATCTCTGGTGCTGAGGTCGCCGAGGTGGTTAAAAAGCTCCGCGGTGGCAAGGCTCCGGGGGTGGATGAGATTCGCCCGGAGTTCCTTAGGGCTCTGGATGTTGTGGGGTTGTGTTGGCTTACGCGACTCTGCAATATCGCGTGGACATCGGGGGCAGTTCCCTTGGATTGGCAGACTGGGGTGGTGGTTCCCCTATTCAAAAAGGGGGACCGTAGGGTGTGTTCCAACTATAGGGGGATCACACTCTTAAGCCTCCCTGGTAAGGTCTATTCAGGGGTTCTGGAGAGGAGGGTCCGTCGGATAGTCGAACCTCGGATCCAGGAGGAGCAATGTGGTTTTCGTCCTGGTCGTGGAACACTGGACCAGCTCTACACCCTCAACAGGGTCCTGGAGGGTGCGTGGGAGTTTGCCCAACCAGTTTACATGTGCTTTGTGGACTTGGAGAAGGCATTCGACCGCGTCCCTCGGGGGGTTCTGTGGGAGGTACTCCGGGAGTATGGGGTACCAGGCCCTTTGATAAGGGCTGTTAGGTCCCTGTACGACCGGTGTCAGAGCTTGGTCCGCATTGCCGGCAGTAAGTCAGGCTCGTTTCCGGTGAGAGTTGGACTCCGCCAAGGTTGCCCTTTGTCACCGATTCTGTTCATAACTTTTATGGACAGAATTTCTAGGCGCAGCCAAGGTGTTGAGAGGATCCGTTTTGGTGGCCTTAGAATCGCTTCTCTGTTTTTTGCAGATGATGTGGTCCTATTGGCTTCATCAGATCGTGATCTACAGCTTTCGCTGGAGCGGTTTGCAGCCGAGTGTGATGCGGCCGGGATGAGGATCAGTTCCTCCAAATCCGAGGCCATGGTCTTGAGCCGGAAAAGGGTAGCATGCCCTCTCCGGGTCGGGGAGGAGGTCCTGCCCCAAGTGGAGGAGTTTAAGTATCTCGGGATCTTGTTCACGAATGAGGGAAAACTGGAGCGTGAGATCGATAGGCGGATAGGTGCAGCGTCCGCAGTGAAGCGGGCGCTGTACCGGTCTGTCGTGGTGAAGAGAGAGCTGAGTCGAAAGGCAAAGCTCTCAATTTACCGATCGATCTACATTCCCACCCTCATCTATGGTCATGAGCTTTGGGTTATGACCGAAAGAACAAGATCTCGGATACAAGCGGCTGAAATGAGTTTTCTCCGCAGGGTGGCTGGACTCTCCCTTAGAGATAGGGTGAGAAGCTCAGTCATCCGGGAGGGACTCGGAGTAGAGCCGCTGCTTCTCCACATCGAGAGGAGCCAGTTGAGGTGGCTCGGGCATCTGGTTAGGATGCCTCCTGGACGCCTCCCTGGTGAGGTGTTCCGGGCATGTCCCACCGGGAGGAGACCCAGAGGAAGACCCAGGACGCGCTGGAGGGACTATGTTTCTCGGCTGGCCTGGGAACGCCTTGGGATTCCCCCGGAGGAGCTGCTCCAAGTGGCTGGGGAGAGGGAAGTCTGGGCCTCCCTACTTAGGCTGCTACCCCCGCGACCCGACCTCGGATAAGCGGAAGAAGATGGATGGATGGATGGATGGATTCATAAAGAAAAATGAAAATACTATGAGATCTGACTCTCTTGCTAGAAAGTTGGGAAATAATAATACTAAGGACTTCTGGAAAGAAATCAAAAAATTAAATAACTGCAAAACGTCACTACCTACTACTATTAATGATGTTAGTGATGTAAAAGAAATTACTCACTTATGGCGGGAGCACTATAGTGCACTGTTTAATTGTATCAAAAGTGACACTTTTGCTGTGGGAGGCATTCACAGTAATGAGAATGTAACTGTATCCCCACAAGAAATCTATAATGCAATAGTGGCACTGAAAGACAACAAGGCTTGTGGGATGGATAACATTTCCTCTGAACATCTGAAAAATGCAAGTAAGAAACTTTATCCTTTACTTTCTATGTGTTTCACTGGCTTTCTAGTACACGGCCTGTTACCTGATTCAATGTTATCCGTCATACTCGTACCCATTATAAAAGACAAAGCGGGTAAGATCAGCTCCCTGGAAAATTACCGACCCATAGCTCTATCTAGTAGTCTGTCGAAAGTTTTAGAAAGAATCCTATTAAATAGGCTGGAAGAGTTTGTCCTGACCTCTGATAATCAGTTTGGTTTTAAACCTAAACATGGCACAGACATGTGTATTTTTGCACTAAAGGAGATTTTGGATTTGTATAATTTTCACAACACTACGGTATTTATGTGTTTTATTGATGCCTCTAAAGCATTTGATCGTGTGAATCATGAAAAACTATTTTACAAATTAGAACGCAGAGGTGTACCCAAATATCTGATCAGAATTCTTGTCTACTGGTATGGTCATCAATCAATGTATGTCAAATGGGGTAACACAATGTCTGATTCATTTAATGTTGGTAACGGAGTAAGGCAGGGAAGTATACTGTCCCCTTACCTTTTTAACATCTACATGGATGAACTATCAAAGCGCTTGAATTGTTGTAAAACAGGCTGTATAGTTGGTGATCGCATAATTAATCACTTAATGTATGCAGATGATTTGGTAGTCTTGTGCCCTTATAGTGCTGGCTTTCAACAATTACTAAGGATCTGTTCCCAATATGGTTATGACTTTGACATCAAGTATAACGCTAAGAAAAGCAAAGTTATGATTGCTAGAAGTAGGGCAGATAAACATCTGATAACCCCTGACTTCTCTCTATCTGGTGCTGTCCTCAATATATGCAGTGAAATCAAATATTTGGGACATTGCATATCTGATGACCTCTCTGATGATCGTGACATCTGTAGGCAGTATCGTATGATATATGCACAAGCTAATACTCTGATCAGAAAGTTTGGTATGTGTTCATCCTCTGTGAAAATAGCTCTTTTTAAAGCTTTTTGTACCTCGCTATACACTGCCCATCTGTGGCGAAGATACAAAAAAAGTAGCCTGCATAAACTTTATGTGGCATACAATGATGGCATGAGGCTGCTCCTCAAAGTGCCTAGATGGAGCAGTGCTAGCCATATGTTTGTACATAATGCTGTTCCCACATGTGCTGCTGTGCTCAGGAATCTTATGTATAAATGCATGTGTAGATTGGCTGTGTCATGCAATAATATAATTGCAAATCTAGTAAATCCTGCTTTTAGTGCAGTGAGATTTTGTTCAAGATTGTGGAATCATTGGCGCCATCATTTATTTGTGACTCAGTGAATTATCTGTCTTTTATTTCTTTATTTTAAATTTTTTTTATGGATTTTTTATGTATGTTTATGGACCTTTTTTGTGTCTGAAATAAAGTTTGATTGATTGATAGCTACTTAAAACATTGGTGACAGTGACTGGGAGGAAAAGAATCAGTGTATGGTTCGTTCTTTGGTTATTCCGTTTCAAAATAAAAACCAAATAACCAAACAAGCTTTGGTTATTCCGTTATTTCGTTTTAAAACGAAATTACAAAAACGGTTTTTAAACGTTTTTTTCGTTATTTCGTTTTTAAAACGAAATTAGAAAAACGGAATTGCCAAAAATAAAAAAAAGGGTACGTTTTGTTTTGATTGTTTAACTGCAACGGTTAAACCAAAGACAAGCTTTTATTTTGAAGTTATTCATTCGGACCTTAAACCGGAAATGAAGACCTCTGAGTGTAAAAAGGATACGTTGTCTTATTTAGAGGGAATCAACGCATTTAATTGAGAGCTGATGATCTAACCGTCAACAAGATTTATTTCATATTCCAAGTAAGTAATTAAATCATTACATTTGATAATCTTCCGTGTATGTTTAACAATAATTGACCGTAGGCTAATGCTAATGCTAATGTTTCTCGCTGAGGTCCGTTTACTCATAGATTAGTTTTTTAATTATGTTTATGTTTGGAATCATTGGCATCAAGTGTTGTGGAATTTGGAATAACACGTGGAATACGACATCAGAAAATTTACATTTTAAGTAATTAAAAAACAAGTGTGTTATGGGCAAACCACACGGTTTTATAACAAATCAATTTATTATTTACCATTTAGATACTACTTTTTTTTTTTCTTTCTTTCAGGTGCGTGCAGACTCTGTTTTATTGACAGCTGATGACAACAGAGGTGTTTTGCCTCACTGGTGGAGGGGCTTTTGACACTTTTGAACTAGAGGCAGTAGCCAAGGTAACTACATTTTAATTAAAACAGAAACTGGAGATCACATTATTCTTCAATGCTGAAAACTGAGTTTGACTTGAATGTTTGTGTTTTATTTAAAAAAGGTACTGCTTTCTGGAAGCAGCACACAAGAAAAACATGCTGTTGTGCTTTAAAATTATCACATGAATCCTGTACAGTATAGACATACATTATCCTACCACTGGGTAATGTAGCAATTAGTCCTCACCAGAGGTTTAAGAATAGACTAAATTAGCTGTTTTCTCATGTTGATTGTTCAAGCACTCCTAAATATAAGACAAATGTTGTTCTGTCGTCAGATGCCTTCTTGTGGTGAATTTATTTTCACTTTTTTTCTAGGCCGAGGAAAACCCAATCAGCTGCCAAAATTGCAGAAAGCCTGGACCCTGTGCAACTGATGCACCTCACCTTTGGGATCTTCACTGCGAACAGAGTCAACCTTTGGTGTGCATCCATTTCATAATGAAGAAGACAGAAGCCTGGCAGAGATGGAGTTTGGGGCTGCTCACCCAGTCAATGACTACAGCATTTTCACTGAAGCACTCTTCTGCCTGCTCCATGTGACAGAGACATGTATGAAATGTTTAAGAAGGTGTGAAAATTTAATAAATTATTCACGTTTAAAATAAATGGTGATTGTGAATTAATCCAAAATGATCATTTACAGTACAGTACAGTATATAAAAAAAAATTAAGAGAGAAATTCAGTTTCGGTGCAAAACAATCTTTTATTGTAAAATGTCTGTATAAAAAAACCTTTTGAACATTATTTATAAATGTAAGACAATTTTTTCTCAATGTCATAAAACAATATTGTGATGAAAAATAAATAAAGTAAAAATAAAGAAAACTTGTTTAAGTGTAGGAAGTTGGTTAGAACACAACTGAGTGTATGTGGTATTCAAAATCCTCCTCGTGACACTTTGGACAGCGAGTACGGCTGTTCTGCCACGGCTGCAGGTGAGACTGGCAACCAAGAAGACTTCTACAGCAGTCTGCAAACATTGGCTCCTTCATAGGCTCTGTATTTAACATAAAAATGGGTAACATGTTAGTATTATTGCAACATTGCACAATATTTCTTAACAAGTTTTACATTTACTGTAATTTGCTTGGTATACACAATACTTATCAATATCAACTATATAATATTCTGCATAGCAACCTAAAATCAATAAAATGACCTTTACATGAGAGTTAAAGCTCAGAGAGGGGGGGAGAGAGATTGCCGAAAGGTCGTCGGGACTGGGACTCGAACCCGAGACACCCGCAGCGAGGGCTAGCCTCAGAACATGTGCCGCGCGCTCAACCCCCACACCACAGCGGCGGCACAATAAATTTAAACAACTTTAAAATTTACAGCTTTGAAATTCATAGTTAATTAAAACTTTTGGGCGTTGTTATTTATAAGAAGCTGACATAGAAATCTCATGTAAATTACTTAAGAATAAAAACATCAATTGCATTACTACTTCTTCTTTCGGCTTTTCCCTTTTCAGGGGTCGCCACAGCGAGTCATCCTCCTCCACCTCACTCTGTCCTCTGCATCCTCTGTCCTCACTCCAACTACCTCCATGTCCTCTCTAACTGCATCCATATATCTCCTCTTTGTCTTTTTCCTGGCAGCTGCATTTCTAACATCCTTCTACCAATATACCCACTGTCCCTCCTCTGGACATGTCCAAACCATCTCAGTCTGGCCTCCCTAACTTTATCTCCCAGTTGTTCAACATGTGCTGTACCTCTGATGATCTCATTCCTGATCTTATCCATCCTTGTCACTCCTAAGGAGAACCTCAACATCTTCATTTCTGACACTTCCAGTTCTGTCTCCTGTCTTTTTGTCCATGTCTCTGTCTCCTGTCTTTTTGTCCATGTCTCTGTCTCCTGTCTTTTTGTCCATGTCTCTGTCTCCAGACCATACAACATAGCTGGTCTCACCACTGTCTTGTAAACTTTTCCTTTGACCTTTGCTGACACCTTTTTGTCACAAATCACTCCTGAAACTTTTCTCCATCTGCTCCATCCTGCCTGGACTCTCTTGCATTACTGTATAAAGTAAAATAGTTTTTGAATGACAAAGTTGTGTATACTGTATATTGTATAATGTAATAATTGTTCCATATTTAATCTATTGTAATGAAGTTTGGGGAAAAGCATGCAAAACAATTACAAACCATGTTTTTATTTTACAAAAAAGACCTATAAGAATTATTAGTAGGAAGTGCTATGGTCACCCAACAAATAGATTATTTCATCAATTGAAATTATTAAAATGTTATGATTTGGTTGAACATAGTATTTTACAAGTCATGTATAAAACTCATAAAAATATTACCCCCAAATATTCAATTACAATTTGTTTAAAAAAAAAAAGAGTCATTATAACCTGAAGGGAATGTAAATGTTTGTAAAACCTTCATTTAGAACTAGTCTGAAGGAGCTGTGTTGTAAATCAGGAAACAGAATTGTGGAGTTGACTTGATTGATATCATCATAAACATTTATAAAACTATTTATGTTTTAAAAGATGATTAAAGTTGTTGGGAACGTATAATGCAGGTGAAGGATACCTTTTTTTTTCCTCTTAGTTCAAAAGTGTCAAAAGCATCAGGCGACACACCTCTGTTGTCATCAGCTGTCAATAAAACAGAGTCTGCACGCACCTGAAAGAAAGAAAAAAAGAGTATCTAAATGGTAAATAATAAATTGATTTGTTATAAAACCGTGTGGTTTGCCCATAACACACTTGTTTTTTAATTACTTAAAATGTAAAATTTCTGATGTCGTATTCGCCCTACGTGTTATTCCAAATTCCACAACACTTGATGCCAATGATTCCAAACATAAACATAAGATTAATTTAAAAAACTAATCTATG